>JANZYN010000151.1:0-66086 GCA_025583755.1 Cordyceps tenuipes
GGGGGCCCCCCCCCCCCCCCCCCCCCCCCCCGGCATTCTTCCTTGCCTCTCTTACTTCTTACTGACCGTTTCTCAAGATGCGCTGGACCCGAGCAAGCCCCCGTCGGAAAAGTCGTACGTCAAGATTGGCGGCATCCTCTCCCAGTGCGGCTACTACGACGGCAGCTACCAGATCATCCTGGGCATCGGCATCAACGCCGTGAACCCGCGACCCACGACGTCCATCTCAGACATGCTCGGCGAGGGCGCCGCGCCGCTGCACCTCGAGACGCTGCTCGCGCGCATCCTGGCGCGCGCCGAGGCCGTGTACGCCCAGTTCCGCCGCGAGGGCTTCTCCGAGAACCTCGAGTCGCGGTACTACAACCACTGGCTACACACGGGCCAGGAGATCACGCTCGAGGCCGAGGCGGGCACGCGCGCCAGGGTGCTCGGCATCACGCGCGACTGGGGTATGCTCCGCGTCGAGGAGACGGACAGGGACGGCCGGGGGACCGGTCGCATGTGGTCGCTGCAGAGCGACGAGAACAGCTTTGACTACTGGAAGGGTCTTGTACGACGAAAAGAGTAGAGCGTTAGGAACACGTAAAATGCGCTGGTTTTATGAAGATGGTATATTGTTGATAAAATAATACAGGTGGTGATTTGTTAGGAGATCGAGCATGCCTCCGTGGCAATCAAGATACCAGACAAAACTCCCAGTTTTTTTCGCTTCAGCGCCAGAGGCTGTTATCCTCAGTCTCTTGGTGGCTTCTTGCTTGTCTAGATTGTATATTTTCCGCCCATAAAACGCCGTGCCATGCCGCAATCGAGTGAAGATGTACATGTATACAAAGAAAATTTCTCCTTCTCCTTCCCCTTTCCTCCTTGGCAGTATTTCGTCCGTTGCCAGATATTATGTTTGCGTGCTTCTCGTCGTCGCGGGTCAATAATTTTCAAAGAATCGAATAATTCAAGTGTGCGCGCATCGTTTTCGGGTATGTGCCGGTCCGCCACGCAGGACGTAACAGAGCCATCTGCCCCTACCGGTCTTTGTAGACCTTGGGCTTCCAGCCCTCCTTCGTCTCGGCTTCCTGTTCAATTTTCTCGCGCATCGGGCCGAGCTCGCGCTCGAAGCGCTCCTTGGCGCGCACAATCTTGCTCTGGAGGTAGAAACTGCCGCCCTTTTGTGGATCATTCGCGTCGAAAAGTCGCTTGTATCGCTGGAGCACCTCCTCAATGTTGGCCTGGCCGCCAGCCGGGGGCTTGACGTTGAGCACCTTGCAGGCCTCATCAAGGGTCATGCCGCCCGCGAGGGAGGCGCTTGCTGAGGAGCCGCCAGCCTTGGCCTGCGCACGCTGGTACTTGGAAGCGGCCTGGGCCTGCCTGTAGGCGGCGACGAAGGAACGGCCGAGGATTCGGGAGCCGGTGACAAAGGCTGTGAAGACGAAGCGGTGGGCCTAGAGATGGATACCTGTTAGATAAAGATACTTTGAGAAGAAGCGATAGATAGGCCTCAGAGGAGACCGAGAACGCTGTACGTGGGCGCAAGGGTTTTGGCGCAGTGATGAGGGCCAGGGTGACTTCAGTACCATTTTGCATCAGACGAATTCAATCGCTGAGGAGAGGATTTGTGGGATCGAATACAATGGGAGGAGTCGGGTATATACCTCTCCCACAAAACAGCAAAATACTTGCGCGTTGTCTGTTTTGGGCAGGTGAGTGGTGGCCTTGGGGTCGGAGAAAGGAACAGACTCGAAGGAGAGCAAATCGCGAGATTCCGGAGGCGCTAGATTTTAGATTTTCCTTGCCCCAGGGGGGGGCCATTCTGGCGCCAGGCCCGTTGGTGCTTAGTCATGGGTTGTTGACGAGAGCGACTCTGACGATGGTGTTGAATTGCTCTTGAATTAATTATTCGGATAATATTTGGGGGGCATGAATCTCGAAAATCGGGATGAAAAAAATCAATACGGCTGATTGTCTAGAATTCGCCTCTTGCATTGCATAGGTACTTCCCTCGGGGCATGAGCCCGAGATGGTCCATTTCCATGTGCGCTTTCCAAGGCGTTAACAGCGGTTATTCACAGCGGGTGAGAGCGACCTACAGCAGGGTCCGACCCAAACAGCTACAGTTTACCGTTCAAACCAAGCCTGGGGTCAACATTCAACATCACAATTGTTTCCATCACCGCGCTTTCACTGTATCTCTACCGCCCACAAGAATCCTTGAGATAATTTTTTGTACAGACTCACTTCTCCCATCGTTTCCAACTGCCACTCCCTCTCATCCTTGACGGGGTTGTTCCTTCACCATTACACTCCGCCAGCTCAGGTCCATTTTGAGGAGGGGCTGCAATTCCGTCAGCAACCATGACACCGCAAGAGATCGAAAACCTGCTGAAGCAGCATGGTAGCCATGAAGAATCTTCTGGAGGACAGGATACAGTTCTTGACCCAGTGTCTAATGTCCAACAGCGAACTGACCTGTTGGCGGAGGTACTGAACACCTGCGAGCAGCTGCAAGCCGAGGACCGGACTCAGCTCGAGATAGCGGCCGAGAAGATAGGCGACGCAGGTCGGGATGGTATGTCTCCTCTCCTTTCACCCAAGGTCATCCGGATTATAGGATCCTGACTCTAATTTCGGGCTCAGAGGCCTGGCGTGTGCCATTCGGTAACTCGGGCATCCTGAACTTCTTTCTTGAAGAGTTAGCCAACGAATACATCACCCACAAGCTCAAGGTTCAGTCCCTGCGAGTTGTTGGGAATTCATGTGCAGACACGAACGAGAACCGAGCTGTTCTGCTACAGGGAATACATATGGAGACTGTAATACGTCAGCTCCGCGATAAGAGCATTATGCATGTCGTCATTCCTGTGCTAAACAATATCATGGTCGACTACGGTATGTGCCTTCATTATTTCCACAGGTTCAATCATAATTGCTAGACATGTCGTTCTAATAGAAACCCACAACAGAACCTGCCCAGGCTCGCGCCATAGAGCTCGGGCTTAGCGCAACCATGATTAATGTCATCTCCTCATCCAACTCGTCACTGTCCATGGAAACGCTACCTTACATTGGCCGGGTGCTTGCGCTTCTTGTCAGCCATGAAGCTGAAATAGATGCCGCCGCCAACACGACTGTCGGGGTACTTCTCGAAGTCGCTCTCGCAAATCCCTGTAAAGACGACGTGGAGGAGTTTACCACGCTCGTATCCGTCAGTATGGCTTATCTAGCAGCCGAAAAGTTCCAGAGGCTCGTTCTCATTCGCGATCAAATCGATCTCTTCCTAGCAGCCTTCCATCACGCCAACACAGGCTTTGACGTGTCCAGCATCGAGGACCCTGAAATGGCCACCGTTCTGAAGAAGCTCTGCTTCTCCATGCTGAACATGCTAGCCGAGCTCACTGCAGATGACTCTTTCCCTTTACTATACCCATTAGCTTCAAAAGCTGCACGCACAATGTTCGCGTGGCTTCGCAGCAGCAACGCACAGCTTCAGGCGGCCGCGTGCCTCGCTCTTGGCAACATGTCCCGCTCGGATGACGCAGCGAGGGCACTCGTTGAGGATCATGCTCTCCACGAACTGCTTATTGCTATCCTTGCCGATAATTCCACATCAGAATCGCAGTTGTTACACGCAGCGCTCTGTCTCCTGAAGAACATCGCCATCCCCGTCCAGAACAAGTTTGCTCTGCAACGTCTGCTCGATCCAGCTTGTGTGCCGCACATCTACAGCCTAGACGCCTTACCACAAGTCCAGTATGCCGCAGCATCGCTGACGCGGCTTCTGTTGTCCAATTGCGCGGAAAATGTAGCGCACTTTTGCCGCTACCATAGCCAAAGAGCCCTTGCTACTACCCGCCGGGACTCTGACGCACAGAAAAAGAAGGATAGCGTGGATGACTTACCTTCTCCCAGCGGTGACTCCAACACACAGAAAAAGAAGGATAGCGTGGATGACTTACCTTCTCTCAGCCGGGAATCCGACGCGCAGAAAAAGAAAGATAGCGTGGATGACTTACTTGCTCTCTTTGGCCGCACAGACGCAGCTCCCATCAAACTTGAAGCCGCCCGGGCCGTCTCTGTCATCTGTCGTGCCCTGCACTCCAATGCCGCTGCGGAGCTGCTTCCCGGCGACAGAACGGCATCTGACAGTGAGATCCGCGCCGAATTTTATGCTCGTCATGATGTCGGTACACCTTTGGCATTTCTCATCTCTCAAGAGAAGTGGCAGGTTCTGCGTTCCGAGGCGTGGTTCGTGTTGGCTCTGATGTCACGCTCCAGCGATGGTTCCAGTGTTATTGCCGCGATCCTGCAGCAAGAGGCGGTCGCCTCACAGCTAACCAAAACTATGACCGGACGGGAAACGGAAGCTCAGTTGATGGATGCTGTGGATGAGAACAACAAAGAGGTCACAGACGCGTTGTCAGTCACCGAAGGCCTGCACTTGAAGCCACAGCGAGTTGACTCCAAGGAAAAAGACCACATCGCAGTCGTTGAGTGTGAGAATGCCCTTGTTATGTGCACTGAGATGTTGAGGAACTGGAGTGACGACTTTGAGCCACTCAGTCGTCGGTTCCTTGAGAGCCTTCTTAAGGAAGGCGCTCAACTGGTGCTGGCGCGTAGAAACGAGGAATCGATTCCAAAAAGTCGACTCAAGAGCGGCCATGAGCTGACAATTCCCATCAGAAGCAAGGAACCGGATACGGCATAATGTACCAAGGTGCAGAGTCGCAGAGCGCTATGCTGATTTGCAGTTTGAGATCCATTAGATTTTAGTCACACGGTAGAGCTACTAGATTAACCCCTGCGGAGAAAGGCCGAACAATGCAAGTATTTTATTCATTCAGCGTGGAGTACAAAAGGGAGAGCCAATGATCATGCAAATATATCTTCACTCTGGACCTAGAGTTACGCTGCTCCTGAACCAGGCCAAACACGTAGCCGGCCCATTTCCTTCAGACACGCAAAGAGCACAAAAACCCTGATAAAACACCAGTATCCCAATTGATTTTTTAATTCATCTACTGTTCCCCGCATCGACAACGCTTTATTTCTTCGCACCGTCGGCCTCGGCCTTGTCCTTTGCGCGCTTCTCGCGGGCGCCCAGGTAGCGCTTCTCGGCGCGGGCTTGGCGGAGGGCGACGTAGGCGCCGCCCTTAACGGGGGCGGGCATGTCACCCTTCTTGATCTCCTTGACGGCAAGGTCGGTGGCGGCGACGGGGAGGGCAGCGGCGATGGAGCCGGTGGTCTTGACCTTGGCGAGCTCGGCAGCCTTGGTCTCGCCCTTCTTGGTGGCGCTGGACTTGCGCGGCAGCAGGATCAGGCGCTCCTTGTAGGCCTTGAGGCGGGCGACGTTGAGGGCCAGGGACTCCTCGGAGAGGTTCTGGCGGCGGTGGTCGACGGCGATACCGATGGTGGGAGCGAGGGGACGGGGGATGCCGGCCTCCTGTAGAGAGAACTCTTGTTAGTAAATGCCACATGAGAGCAACTCGAAAAAAAAAAAGGACGGCGCGAGGTCGTCTCTTCGTTCCGAATCCCGCTCCAAGTGTAGCAATTTTGCGTCTTGTCGTCGACTGGGGCCTCTTTGCAGGCGGCTGCGTGCTTGTCGTGGGAGCGGGATGATGGCGCGGAACAGGACGGCGAGCCTCGGGAAATCTTCTTTGCCTGTCGCTTTCGTACCTTGAGCTCAGTGAGGGTGAAGCCGCGGCCGGTGCGGACCTTGCGGTTGTACTTGAGAGTAGGGCATCGGACAATGGGACGGAGCTTGTCGACGGGGCGGGGAGCCAGAGCGGCGGCCTTGGCCTGACGGGCAGTGCGGCGGGAAGCCTTCTTGCCGGCCTATAGATTCCAAATCACGTCAATAACGATATTTCCACCCATGCTTTTTTCGCCGCAATACCAGTCGCGCTGGCATGGAGTCGGCAGGAGACGAAATTCGCATACCTGGTCGAAGTGCGTGCGTACGCGACGCTGCCAGTCCTTGTGAAGGTCTAATTAAAAAATCCCCAGTCAGTCGATTGATTCTTTCGGTCGTGATCTTGGTGTTCGAGAGCTCCAGTCGTCGCTGTATTTGGCTTCGGTTCGGGGGGAGGCTATATGCTCACGGTTCTTAACGATCTTCTGGTTGTGCTTGATCGCCTGCGCAAGGGGAAAACATCACGTCAGCATTCATGTTCTCTCATGATTTGGTTGTACAATTGCACAATGGGTGGGCGTTCGTACCATTTTGACTGATTACGATCAAACGATCCGGGTTGTCGACTGTTCGAGAGGCGTGGTGAAATCGTAGGAGTTGGAGGCTTGAACAATTTCTTAGAAGGGTTTTCGTGCCCTACCAGCGATACGCATCTAGTGGGGTATGCCCTTTCCAGTGGGCAGACAAGCGAAGGAAAAAAATTACGACAAGTGTGTGGGAAGTCACGTGCAACACCGCCGCCAGACTTCCCGTTTCGGTTTGGCGCTGGCGGCTGGGTGTTTGCCTTTACTGCCTGGATTAGAAGGCGGCGAGGCAGAAAGGCACCTGCCAGCTGGCAGCGAAAAGCTATAAATTCCTCGCCCGCCGGCTCGTTTCTCGATTTCCTTTTCTTCTTTTCTTCTTCATACTTACCTTGTTCCGAACTCCCCAGCTCAAGATTTGGGGGCTTCAGTGTGGAAGGCCTGCATTGCACAGCGCGGTGTCGATCCACGCTCTATTGTCCTTCGGGGCCATAGGGGGCGTAATTTTTGATATCATCCGCTTTTCATTGTGAGCGACGCTATACGCGACGCCATGAAGAAGACGCGACGACGATGCACCTGGGACGTCGGACCAGATGTGTGATACATCCTGCACTTCATCCGTCGAGGCAAGATATTTCCTGCCAAAGATGTTGATCGACGTATTGCCAGCAACTACGTCGAGCTGGTTTCCTTTCCGAGGATCTTGGGGTCGCACCGTAGCCAAGCTTTGTTTGTCTGAGGTCACAACGCCCCGTTCGCCCTCATTGCATCGCCCATTTGTTTTCCAAGGGAAAGGCTCGCCTCAAATTCACGTTTTATTAGTCACAGGGAACTGTAGCTGCGCCCCTTTTATCTAGTCTACCATGATATACAATAGTTGCTGGTCATCGTCCAAGCTGGGCCAACGACTCTCTAGGCAAAACTGGCAACCACGGGCACCTCTGTCATCTGGCCAGCCTCCCTACATTGTTCAAACGGATGCTCAACAGCGATCGTCCCAGCACAGAGCAGTAAAGATAAATACCGGCTTCCCTCCCTTTCAACGCATTTCCAAACCTCTATCCTCCTCGTAAATTGCATTGCTGAGCTGTTGCTCGCCGGGATTACTCCGTGCCAATCATAGCGCGCGAATTCCACGCCAAACCGGGACTCAAAAATCTCATGACAAGCTCCTTTGCACTGGCCCACCCCATTTTCGCCGCAGAAAATCTTTGGACAGCGTCCTTCCAAACCGCCTCTGTCTGTACCACCACCCGACATTTCATCATTCACCTCAGCCGCTTCGCTTCCTTGCAGCTCAATCTCTTCTTTCTTTCCGTTAATTACCCGATCTCATACGACACATACTCTCAGCGGAAGTGATGGCGTCAAGGATTGGTCCGCGTACCGTCAAGGACGCCACGAGATTCACCTCGACGATTCCTCACGCCACATCCAAGACGGCCGGTTCTGCTTCACCGTCCGCCACCGCTTCCAGTGCAACGCCGAGACCCTCGAGAATCCCCGGCGAGACCCCCGAGCAGCGCGTCAAGAGACTACGACTCGCGCACCTGGCCGCGCAAAAGGCCCAGATCAGCCAGACGGACCGCTTCATCGATGCATCCCGACGGTTCCTCGACGTGGCCCACCGCTGGACCGTAGGCGGCATCGTCGTATTCACCGGTACGCTTGTTCTCCCCGCGAGCAGCATTGTGCCTTGGATGCACCTCATCGTGGCCAAAGACTAACGTCTCTCTGTAGCCGTGGCGGGCGTCGTCAGTATATACTCGGTATGGGACATGCTGCGATACAACCGCGCCCGACGCGCCGAATGGGTCGAGGCCCAGAAGAAGCTCGAGTCGGACGAGCTTTCCGTTGCGCGCCTCGCATACCTCAAGGGCAACGCGACCGAGGAGCAGACCGCGCTCGTCGAGGCGGCGAACCGCGAGGCCGAGGAGAAGGGCATCCGCCTGCCACCGCTGATCGCACCCCCCGAGCACCGCACGCATTTTGAGGAACACCTCAAGCCCACATTGCAAGGCGACGGCAACGCATCCGGCGGCGCCACCGGCAAGGGCGTCCTGGGCGTCTTCTCCGGCCTCTTCGGCAGCAGCACTAGCAATGAGGCGCCCGAAGCCCAGCCTGCCGCTCAGCCCGCCGATCCCGCCAAGTCCGTGGCCAGGAGCGCGTGGGACAGGGAGCTGGAGAACCAGCGGGAGGGCGGCAGCCTGGACCGGCTAGGCCGCACCGTCGCCTCGGGTGAACAGGCTCCTACGAAGAAGGGGTGGTGGCCCTGGTAAATAAAATCTGGACCATCAAGGAGCGATGGACAGAAAATAAAATCTAGCGTCAGCATCAGTGTACATGTCAAGTTCAAAGGCGGGCGGTTAACACCTCTGCACGGGATTTGGAGAAAAGCTTGTCAAGCCGGATGTCGACAAGACTGTATCATAATTTGTAGATGGTTCGAGCATTAGACGGCGTCATGGAGTCCTATTTTTGTATGTACGATAGATGACTCTCTCATCCTCAACATATGCGCAATATCACAAAAGTACAAGATTGAACACGGTCTATGGGATCCCGAGTCGGCACTGAACCGGTACTGAACTGGCACTGAACAGATCACTAGCAAAGACTGATACATTCCCAGAGCAAAGAAAATATAAAGAATGAATTATTGTATAATATGCAGAACGCTCTGCAAGGGATGGCCGTATGCCTGCCTATAGCAAAAAGGTCTTTGAAATTAATGTACACTAGCCGACCAACCAGACTCGGGCGTGTAGTTACCAAATAATGATGGTAAAGGAGCGTATTAGCCCAATACAAAGGAAAGATTCCGCTGAGACAATACCGTGAAAAAAGATTAAAAAAGCAAACGCTCCGATCCGTAATAATGCTGGTATAGGGAAAACACCATGTCCCACTGCAGTAACATCGTGAATGATTTTCGTGGGCAATGAATGAGTGATCAATAATGTACAGCTCCATGGGAGTCTTTTTTTTTTTGCTTCGTGCAATGCGGTGTCAACCAGGGGTAAAGAAGATTGAGTGTTCACTTCAGACTCATCCGAGTCGAGAGCAGACAAGAAAGGCTTCTTCCGGAGGCGGTGCCCTGGTGGCCTTGATGCGGAAGCTAACCTCACCTCAATTCATCAACGGCATCCGGTTTGCAAAGCAGCGAAGCCTTTGTCGTTGTTGCAACCATGAGGGGGACCTTACCGCATGATCCCAGACTTGCGGCTGCTTGATTGGATCCGCGATGAAGGTCTTCCCGTTCTATGAGATAATAATGTGATTAAAGTGGCCAGGCACCTTGTCTCGGCACTTGTCGCAGTCGGACCTGTATCCTATACTGAAGCTGCGTTTCATACCAGGTTGCCAAGTCCAGGTATTAACTGTGTGTCGACTTCGGGTATGACCCTTTCGATGGGAGCTGGGAGAGTCTGGGTCACCTTCCCCATCATCCGAAGAAGCGGTCGGTCGCTGGATATCGACATCCATCATGGCGTTTGGGTGCTCCATGGCCTGGAGAGCAGCAGAATATCCTGGGGAATGCGACATGCAATCTTCCGATTCCGAGATTGGGGATGGCAGCCTTCTATTGCTTTGCATGGCTTGCCAATCTGGATTCGGTGACCCGTCGCATTGCATGCATGGTTGGTCGGCAATACCGGTTTGGTGATGGCCCATGTTAACGATACCACGACGTCCGGCGACAGCGTTGGAGTTGGCCCACTGCTGGCCGCAAAACTGCTCAGCGAAACTGGGTTGCATAGGAGTCGGGATACGGCCAGTCGGAGCGTCCGGCTGCAGGTGGCTCGGTAGCGCCGACTGGATCTCGACACAGTCCATAGCAGTCATTTGTTGGTCGTTCTGGTTCGAATTCTGCCAGGTCGTATAATTGGAGTTTGAAGAGAAGTCTGGTTGACCCATGTTCGAAGACGTCATTGTGTAAGAAGGCGGGGTCTGCTGCATTGCTATCATCGAAGAGGTTCGTACAGGGAGGCATTGAACCCGTTTCTGTTCATGTCAGCATGATACGCGTCGATGGTGCACCAGGGGGCTTACAGCGCGATGTTCAGAGAAGCCAGCAGGTCCGTTGTTCAGCTCAGCCTCGTCTCGCTGCCTCTTTCGGCCGGCGTCAATCACCTCGGTATACCGTTGCGTGGCAAACATGTTGGCAGAGATGTCAGTCGCTGGTGGCCAAAGGCGAGACGAGGTGCAGCGAGGAAACGGTTCGTCCGGTAGAACAAGACAGAGGAAACGGGACTTTAGCAGCCTCTAGATTTCGTGCGTCTGCAGGTGCGTGCAGAATGTGTGTGGTGGGTGAGAGGCAGTGTCTTGAATCTAATCTGTAGAGTGCTTGCGGAATAGACGTGAAGCGGCGGCGTCGGCTCGTATTTGCTGCAGCGGAGGGCTTCAGAAAGTCGTCTTTTGGTATCGGGTCGGCTGGATGGCGGGCGGGGAAGAAGGGCAAAGAAAAAAGGCACAGAAGAGATGATTTATGATGGAAGTAGTACGTTTTGGGGAGGATGAAGCCAGGTAAAGCCTGAAACGAAAGAAAGCTGGCTGTCGAGGAGCGGGGAGGAGGCGGGAAGGCGATGGTTGGTAACTGAGCCGGCTAGGCCTGCCAGGGGACAAGGGACCAACCACTGTCGATGTGGCTGAGCTGGATGGGATGACTGCGTAACGTGTTAAAAGACCCCTAGCCCGGGCCCATCTAGTTAAAGCATTCAACAACAGACGGCAATCCCAACTTAGTAGTTAAAGTTTCCGGGTCTGCAGGGAATGGCTCTACTTTCATGCACTGGAAAGAGAAGCAGTAATCACAACTCGGATTTTAGTTTGATGCGCACATATGCAGAGTAGATAAAGTATGCACTGTCACGCACACCTTCATTCAAGGCGCTTAACAGTAGCGGCTGTTGTGGCTGGCACCTGTGGCTAGGTACTAGCCTACCTCTGGATACATTATGCATGGGGCTGCCCTACCCTGTGCCTTTTGTCATGTACGAGTCTCTGCGCAGTCAAACCTGGGCGAGCCGCGAAACAAATTTATTTTTTGTTCTACTTGTGAGATATTCATGTGGGCTTTGTTTCAGCGTTTCTTGCTGTGAAATGGGGCTCATCCATGCTGCTGTTGCTTGATTAACTCACCAAGTAGTGTTACGGCGTGGTGGGCAGAAACCTCGCGAACAGGACAGAGGGAAGGAATGCGTATCAGCTCATGCGCAGTCAGCCACAGTCGCCATGCCAAGAGCATTACCTTTGCATATTACGCATCATTTTTCTTTTGAATTGATTTGTCGACAATTGATTTGCCGGCAGCAGCGACAATCCCTTACTGCACTAGGTGGCTCGGAAGGTCGGCTGCTGTCTACGTTGGCAGATCGGGCTGTCAGCCCAGGACCTCCGACACTGAACAGTCTTCGTGGCCGTCTTTTCTCGTCCACTGTTGACACGGAAAACTAAACGGATAGCTCTCAGTGGAGGAAGCTTCCTGGTATCCTGGTTATCCTGGTTGTGCTATACGTCACACGGCTCGAGCATGGTGGCAACAACTTGATGCAACCAGTCGGCAAGGTCATAATCCCGGCCAAAAGTTCAGGTAGCGAGCAGGTGCAGTGTGTTGAAGAACGCAACACGTTGTGAAACCAATTGTTGCGACCGAATCGCTTTGCCTGATGTCGGTCAAGGGACTGCATCCCTGTACCCCGTACACAGCGGAGCACGGCCGAATGTATCGCGCGTGTGCTTACTCATCAAACGTGTGTAACAACTGGAAATTGTCACTACTCAAGGTGCCGCATCTTGCTTCGCGCAACAAGGGCATCCCGCAGCTGTCAGTACTCATACATGCCAAGCAACTGACTTGCAGACAACACGGACTTGCGTTAAATTCCAGGGATTGAATCCCAGTCTTTTCCATTCTAACCTGGAACCCGTCGACGTGCTGGCGCAGTGGGATTTCAGTGGCTCCCGTGGTCTTGCAGCGGTCTTGCAGTGGTCTTGCAGCGGTCTTGCAGCGGTCTTGCAGCGGTCTTGCAGTGTCTTGGGTGGACCCGCCTCGGCGCAGTGACGCCAATAACTTTTCGCAAACAAAAAGATTTTTAGATTAAAAAAAAATTAAACTAAAAAAAATACTTTCCAGTAACCACTCTCCAGGCCGAAGCTCGCAGATCTGACTCATGTAGATGGCTTTCTGTAGCTTCATCTTTACCCTTCTCTTCATTGGCCCCGTTGCCACATCCTGCAAGCTTCAGCTCCCGACTACATTTCTTCCCTTCTTGCATCCCTACACCCTCTTCTACTGTTTGCTGTGTGCATACATACATTGGTCTCGGAAACATCTGCAATTGCCCGAAAGCTGCATCGCCGATTACGGAAAAGCAGCCCAATTTACCTTATATCTGCCGACCTGCCAGTTCCCACCAAGCAAAAAAACTTGGAAGCATGTCGTCTTCAAGTCTTTTCGGCATGGCCGCCGACGATACTAGAAGTGAGTCGCTTCTTTGCAAACTGCGCGTTGCTGTTTGGTCTTTATACCCCTCCACCGTACACCGCGCGGGGCAGTAGCTGTGGCCTCGCTGCAGTTTCTGCGACCTGACCGCCAGGGTCTTTGCGCCCAACCCAATCCTTATTACCTCTATTGCTATGCAGCCTTTTTACTAACAATCGCAAACAGTTCTTGGACAGGATCCCCTGATCCCTCCCGCCCTGCTCACCACCGAGATCCCGTTGACCGCAAATGCCACAAAGGCCGTTCTCAAGGGCCGCAATGACGCCGCCGACATTGTTCTCGGCCGCAGCGACCGCCTGCTCGTGGTCGTAGGCCCATGCTCGATTCATGACCCCGCGATGGCTCACGAGTACGCCGCTCGGCTGAAGGCCCTTTCTGAGAAGCTCTCTGATGACCTCTGCATCGTCATGCGCGCTTACCTCGAGAAGCCTAGAACCACGGTCGGTTGGAAGGGTCTGATCAACGATCCCAACATTGATAACTCGTTCGAGATCAACAAGGGTCTTCGTGTTTCCCGCCAGCTCTTTGCCGACCTGACCAACAATGGCATGCCCATTGCTAGCGAGATGCTTGATACCATCTCCCCCCAGTTCCTCGCTGACTGCATCTCCGTCGGCGCCATTGGCGCCCGCACCACTGAGTCTCAGCTTCACCGTGAACTGGCCTCTGGTCTGTCGTTCCCAGTCGGCTTTAAGAACGGCACCGATGGCAATCTTGGCGTTGCCATTGATGCCATTGGTGCTGCCGCTGCCAAGCACCACTTCATGGGCGTCACAAAACAGGGTCTTGCCGCAATCACCCGCACAAAGGGCAATGAGCACGGCTTCGTTATTCTTCGTGGAGGTACTTACGGGCCCAACTTTGACAAGGAGAGCGTCCAGGCTGCAAAGAAGACTCTTGAGGACAAGAAGCAAAAAATGGCAATCATGATCGACTGTTCGCATGGTAAGCCGCCGAGCTACGCTGCCTTTTTCTACTATCGACCGAAACTAACGCGCAATGCAACAGGAAACTCCCAGAAAAATCACAAGAATCAGCCCAAGGTCGCCAAGGTTATCAGCGACCAACTGCGTGAGGGTGAAAAGGCCATTATTGGCGTCATGATTGAATCCAATATCAACGAGGGCAACCAAAAAGTACCCCCCGAAGGCCCCGCCGGTCTCAAACCTGGTGTTAGCATTACCGATGCCTGTATTCACTGGGAGGACACGGTGACTGTTCTCGAGGACCTCGCCGAGGCTGTGCGCACTCGCAGACAGGTAAACGGCAGCTCTGCGTAAACAGGGGAGGATATTGGAGAAGTTTTCTGCATGAGTAATTCGAATTCAGAGAAAAGGGAAACGGCGCTTCAAAAACATATTATCATCGAAACGATGGACGGTCTATGCACTTGGATACACAACGAAACCAGATTGCTGCAACACAACCTTTAGTCATCAATACCTCATTATTTGGTCGGCAGGTCCAGATGCGACATTGTAAAAGACACTGGAAAATCCATTGAAATATAGTTGATATTTTTTATGTGCATTTCTTTTGCGCTCATTGGCCTGGAGCGACAGGAGTGTACCCAATATCTTGTCGATCCAACCTACGAGCCTGGCGCCATTCGGAGAAGCGTTTGAAAGCAGCCCAACTGAGCAGCCCAACTGTGCCAAGAATGAATCCCCAAACGATAATTTTGTCCTTGTTGCTGTCGCGCTGGAAACACATGGTGAATACATCGTCCTCGGTCGCATCCTTGCAAAAGGGAATGCCTTGCTGGAGGCAAAACGCCTTGGTGCATTCAGTACACGATGTTGAGGCTGATCGCGGCGCTACGCTCGCAGCTTCCCCTGAGGGTGTGCCTATCGTATCGAAAAAGGGCAGCGATCGTTTCGACTGGTGTTCCGGTCCCAGAGGGATTATGGTGCTATTCTTGAAGCAGGTGCATTTGCAGAAGGTTGGAGCAGCTAACCCACGGTGTTAGAGAGTGTGCATGTGGCAATTACGGTAGCAGACACGGCACTCACATGCGGCAGCCAGAGATATAAACGCTGCGAGTAGCAGCGCAAGAATATATATTCGCGCCATTGTTTGTATGATGTTGGCAGGAGATCTTGGCTGATGGCGTATTCATTCAGCCAGTACCCCAGCTGTGGGGCAACACCCAATTGGATACCGCCATACGATTGGTTCAATTGACCCCTAGGCCAAAAAAGTTGTCGCGGATCTCAACAGGAGCCCTCTTCTCAATCCATCTACCTTTTGGACACGACACAACCAACAGGATGAACCCAGTCATGCCTCGTATATCGTGGGCTAGGGGCCTTCAGTCCCTAAACTATGCGAGCTCGTCAAAATCGCGTAAGACCGCCGCCGCCGCCGCCGCCACCGGTCGCCACATCTCGACCACCGTACGCTGCAGCGGCAAAAACACGGAATGGGTGCGCAGAAAGCTCTGGAAGGGCGGCGACGCGCCCGGCGCCGCGGACCCCTACACACAGCGCCCAGACAACGTGCCCGAGGACTCCGCCGTGACGCGGCTGCCGCGGCACCCAGCCCTCGAGGGCACCGATCCGGCCGACCGGCGACCCCTGGCCGTGCGCCGCTCCCGGCTGCCTTTTCCGGCCAACAGGAACGAGGCCGCGACCCCGAAGGAGGCGGGAGCGACCGACGCGGCGTACGAGCCGGCCACGTCGCTCGAGGACCTGGCGGACCTGGGGACGCTGAGCGAGTGGTGGGACCAGCCGGGCCACTGGAGCGCGGAGCTGGACGGGTTCACGGCGTTTGCGAGCCCGTCGAGGGTCACGGACCGCGCCGCCATTGAGGTGTACTACCGCCGGGCGCTCGTGGAGGTGTTGGCGCTGCGCGAGACGGGTGCGCTCAGCGAGTGGGCGACCCGCCGGTGGGCGGAGGGCTCGCGTGACGACCTGGACGCCGCCCTCGCCGTGGATGTCGTGGTGGCTCGGGACGGGGAGGCCGGCGAGGTGGTGCTCGAGGGCGATGTGGCGGCCGTCGCTGATAGCTTGAAGCGGACGGCCGACGTGGCTGCGGCCGAGATCCAGCGGCCGGACCGTATCTCCGGCGAGGAGGCCGCAGAGCTGGTCAAGGCATGGGGCTCCTCCTGGAAGCGTATTGCTGTTGATGACGAGATGAAGTTTGCGGTACGTGTACAATATTGCGTTCCCTGCTGCCACCCTTTTCTTTTCGCTTTATTCTCTTTCTTTTTTCGCAAATGTCTAACCTGGTTGTGCAAACAGCTCCGTAAGCGCCTGTACCAGCTCACCGGCAACCTGGTCCCCGATGCGAAGCTCGGCGCCGCCCGCACCGTCGGGCATCTCATCGTGCTGACCGCCAAGCGGCCCAAGGCGAAGCGCCTGGCGGAGATCTTGCAGCGGACGGAGGAGCTCCAGCAGCTGGCCAACGTCACGCTACACGACCGCAGGGTCAGCTCCATCGATAAGGAGGTGGCTGTGGGCCGCTGGAAGCTCATTGAGGAAGAGCTGGTGAAGCGGAACCTGCCCGTCACTGGTCTGGCTGACCTGTCGAGGAACAGAGAGAGGGAGCGCCTCCTTGGACGTATATAAGAGGCTAGAGGGGGTTGAAGGGGAGTTGAAGGTGAAGAGCATGTCGGTAACACGTGCTGTGCATACTGTATAATAAACTGACACTTGTCAACATTGAAATATCCACAGTCTTTTAACAGTGCAAGGTGGGCTACTCTTCTAGTTTTCGGCCATCACCAATGCCCAGGCTTCGGTGGCCAGCGGTATGGGTTGATTGAGAGATTGCCAATCATTCATTGGCTGGCAGGAAGCAAAAAAGAAAAACTGAAGGTTAGGGCTCCTCTTCTTCTCCTTCAGCCTCGCGAGAATTTCCGAGTGCCTTGGCTAAATATTCATTTATTCGATTGCAGCGCGTTGGGTGTATCTTCGGCACCAGGGAAGCAGAGAATGCGATAAAAATGATATGTTTTTTGGTGCACTTTTGCTCTCTATAAAATACTATATCAAACCGAACGCGATACCTCCACATCATATCTACATCACTGCCTCGCCGCGCAGGTCGCTGGCGTCTCGGTAGGACGGGGGTGGTAAGTGGTGATGGGGTCGACGACATTGTCCTCGTTGCCGTTGACGCCAAAGTTGAGCCAGGCGACGAGGCCATCCTCGAGCTTGTCGCCGACGAGATGGGTTTGCAGGTAGGGGCGACCACCCTCGTCGAGGTCGCCCTGGAGGTGCTTGTCCTCGTCGTTTGAGGTGCGGTCCTGCTTGTTGGTGTTGTACGGGGCGAGGCCCTCGACGCGGTCGACGAGCTCCTGGTCAAAGTACATCTGGCCGACGTACGAGGCGCGCTCGTCGATGATGGTGTTGTTGGGGAGGGGCTTCGCGTCCGGGTGCGTCAGCACGTGGATGTGGACGGCGCGGCCTTCGTAGTGGCCGGGGAAGATGGTGTCGAAGTGCACCGCGCCGTCCTCGTCCGTCTCCTGGATGCCGCGCAGCCAGGTCAGCCCCCAGGTATCCTCCCAGCTGTCGTTGTGGTCCTCGAAGCCCTCCTGGACGACGCCGCCGTAGACGCCGGTGGCATTGGCGTCTGCGTGCAGGTTGGGTGTGTTAGTTGTGACTGAGAGACAGGGAGGGGCATGGAAGCAGGAGGAGGAGGAGGAGGAGGAGGAGGAGGAGGAGGAGGAGGAGGAGGCGGAGGAGGAGGAGGTGGTGGTGGTGGTGGGCGGTGAGGAGAACGTACGCCAGATTTCCGCATAGGAGTTGACAAGGGGCTGGCAGGTATTGACATCGATGAAGGAGATGTCCAGATGAACGGGCACACCGACCTGGTCCTCGACGACGTTGGAGCGGATATACTCTCCGGCAACATCTGCGTGGACAGGACGTGGTTAGCAGGGGACAGACAACCCGACCGTCGGGGATGGCGTGGCTTGAACGCACAGTACGGGCCGAGAATCTCCTCGGGGGACAGGACACACGAGGCATTGTTCTTGAAGTTTGCTGCCTCGTTCAACTGGGCGTCGTAGCTACGGTCGCCGTGGCCGGAGCCGCCGGCGACGAGACCGCGCTTCTCACGGATGCCCTGGACCAGTTTCTGGCGGCGCTGGGTGGCCCGAGCGGTGACACCCGAGGCTTCAAGCTGGCCGGCGCAGTGGTACAGGTTGGCGACGCCGGTTCTCCGGAGGAACTCGCGACGCTTCATGGCCTCCTTGTGGTGGTCCTCGCCCGGGTGGCCAGCCACGAGCGGGACGGAGGCGAGGGCGAGGACAAGACAGAGAATGGAGGTGTACATGGTGACGGAGGAGAGCAAAGAGACTCTAAGCGCTTTCTGCTTGAGCGTTTCTGGGAGGGCTGAAGGTTACTGATGATGGCCATGAAAGAAAGGAGAACGTTCGCAACTTATACTGCGAGCGAGACATGTTTGCCGATATCATGGTCAGTGGTAATGGCCGCCACTGAAGCTAGTGAGAAACGAGCAGGTAAACCGCAAGGTTTTTTCCGTATTACCAGGCGAGTCTTCTGACTTGCACCACTTGAGCAATCTCGAACAATCTTGGATTCGATGCAACACCAAGGTTGCACGATTGGATTTTGCTCCTCCCAATGGCAGTGTTGCCCTCTTGATGGTGGCACCAACCTCCGTGAGAAGAGCTCGTTATCTACATGATCGACAAAACTGATACGGCCGGGAGCGCATGAGCAGCTAGCCGGGAAGCGACGGCAAGCCAATGACGAGATTTGTATAATAATCCTGCGGCGGTCATCCCGCTTCGGCCGTCCTGCCCTGGGCCGCAAGGATCCGTGTCAGGCAATCGCACATCTTGTCCCTAGGGCGGGAGGAGAAGCCGGAGTGACAGGCCCGGGGGGGATGTGATAAGTGATGGCCATACAGCAATCCCAGGGCAATAAGATGTTCATGTTAGCATCTCCAACGTGTGATGCGAGCACGGTTTTGTCTTGTCGGCCAAGGTGCCATGCAACTTTTTGCATACACGGGAAGCCGAATTCTGACTGTTATGCCGTAGAGCCGCCATGTCGTTAGTCTTGGTTGGTTGGGATGAACCAGAGAACTGGCTTCCCGTCACCATCGGAAAGTTAATCTAGGAAGTGAGCTGTGCCGAAGAGGCCCGAGGCGCACCGACCGACCATCGGGAGGCGTTCGATGCGAATTGGGCCCTCCACCTCGCGCAATTCGCTTTAGTTTCCTCCCCTCCCCCGCCAGGGCCCTTGCGAGAACGAACTGGTTGACTGCGTAGGCGGTCTTGGCGAATGCCGCTTGATGGATAACAAGACAAGGGGTCCTCAGTCTCATCAGTCTCCAGAACTCTGCTGACTCATTTTCAGGCGCGGATGAAGACCAGCTTCGGAAAGTGTGCGGAAATGAAGAACAGACGGTCCCAAGTCCAAGCTCCGGTTATTACTTTTGCTGGTTATTGCCCGGGCGTCTATAAAGCTTTGCAGAAATCCAATCATCCATCTGGAGCATCATGGACGGGGCACGTTTCTGATTTCTGGTAAGTGGGTAAGTTGAAGCATGAAGGTACCCGACAGCTTTCTGGTGGCTTATTGAGCTGCGGCCGGATCGCATGAATTCACCGAAAACTTCCTGGTAGTTTATGAAGCTGTGGCGGATAGTTTGGGTTGGAACTTTTGGCCTGGTGACCTTGTGGCGCTCCGCACACCTGCAGAACGACATACGTTCTCATGTAATATAATAGGAGTCATACAAGGGTTATATGGTTGAATTGCAGGACGACCAAGCCATCGAGGCTTCGGGCATGCCAGCCACATCTTATCCACCACGGACAAGTGTGTTTACGGAGCTCATACTCAACATGCCGATCGGAGATCCCGCATGATAGCGTCTCCTTTATGTCTAGGAAATGGTCCAAAAAAAAAAAAATAAAAAAAAAAAATAAACCGCTATTGCAGAAAAGTTTCAGCAATTACACAGCGGACATGATGATAGCAACAGAAAAGTAAGAACAGCGGAATACGTATTCCGGTGAGCGACTACCTCCGCGGAGCGGATAGACGTTGTATAACCGGATAGGGCGACCTTATTTAGCCGCAGGTGCCAAGCCGGTCAATAGACAGCTTGCGTGTCGAGCAACGTTGTCTTTGGGTAGATCCATGACATTCCAGGTCGTGGGCTACAAATACAGCCTACAGACTGGTATTGCAATATAACTATCAACAGTTGCGTATTTCACGACAGGTGCGAAGCTGATGACAGGAGACGGAACCTTGCCTATAGCTGCCGCTCTGGAGAGTAGTTATTAACTAGTTAGTTGTATAGCGTGGGATATATCCCCGAGAATGGCATCATAATGTGGCTAACAATTTACGCACCCGTGAAGGCGGGGTGTTGTTGCACTTGAACAGAGAAAATGGCTTGGACATGCATGATCCATACCGGTCTTTCCCCTCTGTAATAATCTGTAGTAACTAGATGTACCGAGGTTTTTTTTGGTTGATAATTTATTAGACGCGGCAGTCATTCTAGCCAATCACAATCAAGTAGATATCGTCATCATCTAGTGCTGTAAATGGCTTAGCTCGGAAAGGGCCCGATTTAATCTGTAATGCGGGAGCAATTGAGAGATGCAATATATCAATGAATTTCCCCCAAAAGATTCACCTACCTCTAATAATAATGGCCGACTGTGTTGCCGGCGAAAGTACGGAGTACCTTGATTTTTACGATATCTTGCCCTGCAAGTTACCGGGGGAAGAAAGAAAGAAGCCCCCCCGTTGACTTGGCTGTATTTTCTCCAGTGGCCGACCCTGCCATCAACAGGCCCAATAATAAACCACATATGTGCTCTGTACCTGTTTCACATGGCAACGGTAGTGTCTCGAACACGACAAACTTCAAGATTCGCCAAGCCGCACAACTGTTTGTTGTGTTGTGCTGGCCCGGACCCTACGCACGGGCATTTAAGCTTATCACGGCGTTTCGAATTTTCGAGATGCGTGCGCTCGATGTGACAAAGGGAAGCCGTCTCCAGATCAGCTTTTGCGCCGAGACCTCTACCTCTCAAGCCCGCCCCCCCGTTCGACGATAGATGGGATGCCGAGACAATTTCCAAGGTTTTGTTGCGGTGAGAATGGATGCTAGACGTGCGCGTCTCGCCATCTCAAATTCGCCGGGTTACCTACCCCGTGGCGCGAAGCACATGTACCAAGTCTAGTTTCATCTGTAGCACTATAATGGTTTGATGTGGTCCTTGACCGCAGTCGTGGTCACCTCGACTGTCGTAAAAAACAAAAAACAAAAGAGCGCTGCTTCCATGTCCTGACAGCACGAGGTAAAAAGACGATAAAGACGGCGACAGCTATCAGGCACATTGGCATTTACTGCGTGACATCAATTACAGCACAACAAGCACAACACGGCAGGTGATCAAGATGCTGCTGCTGCGGTTTGCCATCCTGGTGGCTGGCGTGTCTGGCGCGCTGCGGACCGAATGCGATATCTCGACACATGGCCGAAGGGGTCGGCTTGCCAGCTACATCTCGGATTTGCTGAGCCCACGCCGGTCCTCTCAATACAAGACGTATTGCGGCCCGACACCGCCAGAGTTGGAGACTTGGCACAGCGAGGCGCCCTGCGACGAGGGACTATTATTCGCCGCACCCGGAGAGGTGGCCAGCGGAACACCGACAGACGAAGGAGCGGATGCTGAGGGTCCAGCCATCTTCAGAACAAATGGCGAGCTGGTGTGGACGCAGCCCGGCTGGGGACGGACTCGCGACTTGAGGGTGCAGGCAGCTGGGAACCGTAGCTATATGACATTCTGGCGCGATGCGAGCGGCCTCGATTATGAAGAAAGAGGGTCATATGTGATGGTAAGTCGGGCGAACAATGACGGTGTTTAGTGTTCCAGGCGGCTAATGTACGACGTCAACTTGCGGTATAGTTGGGCCAGTCTTACGAATTAGTCAAGCAGATCAGACCAATTGGCGAAATCTCATCGCGGCCAGTGGAGCTGAAGCTCACAGACTATGGCACGGCGATTATTGTGATGCATAATGTCACGCGGGCAGATGAGCTATTCGGAGGTTACCAGAACGGATGGATCAACGACGCAATCATCCAAGAAATCGACATGACAACCAATGAACTCGTCTCCGAATGGAGAGCGTCGCAGCATTTCGACGTCCTCACCAGCCAGGTCGAGATTCATAACCAGGGCCGCACTCGCGAGACGGCGTTTGACTTTTTTCGGGCGACAGGCATCGATCTCGATCATCACGGCAACTACGTCATTTCGTCACGCAACATGTGCAATGCCGTAGCGGTGCGGCGCAGCGACGGCGAGATACTATGGGTGCTCGGCGGCACGCTCAACTCTCTTGTGGATGAATCCGCAGGACAGGCGGCTGCCATGGTCTCCAGCAAGGGTGTCGCGTGGCACGGCGACTCAACGTTGCTGCTGCTGGACGGCGGGTACTTGCCGGACGTTGCGGACCGCGCCGGTGGACGAGGTCACGTACGTGAAATTCACCTCGACGCGACGACAAACACGACCGCCTTACTTCGCAAGTACAATACTACCCCGGTCGGAGCGGTGACGTCGCGCCTTCCCTCCCAAGGCCGCGTTCAGCGCCTTGACAGCGGCAACGTCTTCGTGGGTTGGGGTGACAGCAACCCGTCCGCAGCCACGTACACCGAGTACTCACCGCAGGGCCAGATGCTGTGCTCCGCACGCTTCCGAGAGACGGCTCGATCACCCAAGTTCAACATGTTGACCAGCGGGCGTGTTGTTTCCAAGCACGCGTGGACGGGAACGCCGACGACGCGGCCCGTAATGGCGGTGCGGCCGCAGGAGGGTGCGATTTACGTGAGCTGGAACGGCGACACGCGGACGACGGCATGGCTGCTGCGCAGCAACAATACAGAGCGCCGTGACGGCAGCCTGGGGGCGCGGCAGGTGGTGGCGCGGACGGGGTTCGAGACGCGCATCCCGATCCCGCGCGACGTCGGTGAGGTCATCGAGGTCGTCGGCGTCGACGCGCAGGGCAAGACGCTGGTACGGTCTGAGCTGATATGGAGCGAGGGAGCGAGCGGTACGTGGGGGACGACGCAGCGGGTGGTGTCTGAGGAGGCGGCAGCGGTCACGACGGACGAGGCGCCGCCGCAAACGCCACTGCTACGGTCATCGCGGGGTCGGCACGGGTTGTCGGCGCAGTACAACGGTGAATTGGCACTGCTGGGTCTGGGTTGTGGTGTCGCCGCTTTCGTATGTTGTCGGTGGAGTCGGAGACAGAGGCAGAGGAGTTTGCGGAAGGCAAGATTCTGGGAGACGGTCGTGGTGCTGAAGCGGGAGAAGGGTGCGGCATAGACACATGGTGAAGATTTTCTCTCTCACATACCAAGTCAGAATTTGACACGATAGTTTGGAGGGATAGAACTGGGAGATTCCGGAATTGGTAGTAATCGTCACTAGGCATTGTTTGAACGCACAAAGACCGCCAGTACCTGAGTGCCGCGATTCAGGGCTGGAGAAGCCGGCCCGCAGCGGCCACGTCAGGTGTTGCAGGCGTCGGGCTGAAACCAGAAAGATGATGCGGATAGTAGGCCTCGTGCAAGATATAGTTCAGCCTAGGCAGGTGATGACGGAGGGATTTTCGCCCTTTTCCAGGGATGGCGACGATCCTGGACTGCATGACTAGGAGTTTTGGCTGATGAAGCCCGACGAGGCGACGACGAGGGCCCGAAAAAGGTCAAGCCTTCCGGGGCTAGTGGGGCCGACAGGGAAGCACCAAAGCCGCCACCGCAAAAAGAACGCAGCGCTTTCGTCAGATTCAGAGATGGGCGACGCACAAAAGACGCAAAGGCTTGGCGGAGGAATAGGTATAAATGGAAGGCGAGATCCCCTCCTTCTATTGCGTGCTACATCTCAACACATCAACACCTCAAGATACAATCTCGATTCCATCTACAAACCACCTTTTTTTTTTTTTAACAACTCCACCACCAACACAACCCAAACCTTCAACATGAACGGTGACTGCGGATGCAAGGGCTCTGCCTCGGCCTGCAACTGTGGCTCTGGCTGTATGTACCTCTGAGCTGCAATGCACAACGATGGAGTGCTTTTACTGACTGGGTTTATTGTTATTAGGCACCTGCACTGGCTGCAAATAAATGCTCGGCGTCGGGCTGACAAACCATTGATTTGAATAGAGGGGATGAGGGGACGAGCCATGATGATATGATGAGAGAGATGCCCAAGACTGGCAATCGGGAGTATACCACGAAGCAGAAATAAAGAAATATACAAATCCTGATATAATTGTACCCGCGATTGCCGATTGTGAGATCTACAGTGGCCGTGGCCTGGTGGAGTTGGCGCCGCCACACTGGAGCGAGGGAGCGACCAATGTACCTTCTCGTACAGGGCTGCTGATGGCTTGCTCTTACAAGAGTCCAGTAACAAAATGCCGAAAAATGCCACAGCAGTTCATTGCTAATTCCTTTACTCGATGTTCAAGTCGCTTACCAGCCCTAGTCCTAAATCCTCTGTGCAGGCCCTGCCTGGTATACTGGTACGGTCTGTGGCTCACGTGTGGCTCACGTGTGGCTGGGAGGCAGGTTGGCTCACTCCTCACTGTTTTCCAATT
This sequence comes from Cordyceps tenuipes, assembly GCA_025583755.1. Lineage (NCBI taxonomy): Eukaryota > Fungi > Ascomycota > Sordariomycetes > Hypocreales > Cordycipitaceae > Cordyceps > Cordyceps tenuipes. The sequence goes on from JANZYN010000151.1 coordinate 24,328, forward strand.
CCCCCGCCCTCACTGGCTGCTGTAGAAATTCATCACAAGCCTCGGGAGGTATGTATTACTTGCCTGGGGAATCTTTTTGTTTCTACTTCGCCATCTAAATTTGCACGAAATCCATCCATGTCAGCTTGTGCACAAAACACAGCAACTAATTGCTCACCTGTTCCGATGAAGCTCCCCGCAATTTGTTTGGCCTCGGCTCAAAAGCTGCCAGCCACCATCACCCGTAGCGCCCCGTTTGCCGTTTGCTGCTGTTTCTGCCAGCTGCCCGCTGTCCGCTGCCAGCTGCCAGCCTCGCCTCAGCCAAAATCGTACTGACGCCACCTCATCAGCCACGGCCTCCGGGGTCAACCATTTATCCCGTGCTCAACCATAACCGACAACTGTCTTTCCCCAGACTCTTTTTGTGCCCTATCGACCGCTCTTTGCTATTTTCAGCTCGGCACCTACTCTCCCATAATTAATCCTGTGACAGCTTCATGCTCTTCGCCACAGCTGCCTCCCGTCGCCCTCCTCCCTCCGCCCCTCCAGTCCGCGACGTCCTTGCCGAAACCCTGTGGCGCGCGCCGATGACGTCCTGAGACTCCTGCGCCTGACCACTCCAAGCCCTTCTGAATGGCTGCCTTTGTGAGCTGTCCCTGCCCCCGTCGTCATTACACTAGCATTTCAGATCATCACATCTTTCCTGTCATGTGCATTGTCTTTATCTATGCCCCCTTTGAAGGCCTCTTTCAACCCTTGTCCAGCCATTGCTTATAGCCGAGCTACCTTTCCGCCCTTGTCGCCCGTGTCGCGCGCTTTGCGCCCGCGAGCCAGGCCAGCGCGCATGTCAAGCTTGCAGTTGCAACTTTCCGAGTTTCCTTAAATCGCGACGTCGCATACCTCACATCTGCTAACACAACAACTCGCCATCCCAGGAGCCGCACTGGCCGCCCGTCGCAGCCATGTCCACCCATGACGACGACTCCGTCATCGACGCCTCGCCCACCATTATGGACGAGAGCTTCATGGCGCCCCCTACCTATGCGGCCTTCTCCCCCGTCACTCTGTCCGCCAATACGCCCTCGAGGTCTTCCCGCCGGTCAACCGTTCTCGTCCACCAAAAGAGTCCGCTCTTGCTGGCCACGCCGCCCCAGATCACACGAGCTCTCGCATATAGCCACCCGTTTCTGCTACCGCTCAACACCTTTGTTGGTCTTTTGACGTGGAGCACCGGTGATCCGTGGCAGAGTTTCCTCTTTGTCTGCAGCTTTTGGTTCGTCGTTCTGTATGGCGATACTATTCTAATGAGAGCCGGTCCGATCGCCGTCGGCGTCGGGATCATCATCGCCATGTACGGTCGACGCTACAGCCCTCTTAGCAGCAGCGGCTGGCGTAAGCCCGTCAAGCCCGCCAAGAAGAAGTCAAAAACTACCGCTCAGTTTTCGAATGCCGACGCCGAAGCTGGTAGCTCCCGTGCCGGTGCTAAATCCAGCAAGCACGACGATAGCGGCACAAAGCACCAAAAGACGTTGGATGAGATTGTCGAGACTCTGAAAGAGTTTACTGGTCGCTGCAACGCTCTTATGGAACCTATGCTAGAAATGACCGACTTTCTCAGCACCCAGCGCACTGCGACGAGTGCCACCACCAAGCCTGCCCTTACCGCCATGTTCATGCGCCTTCTCATTGTCACGCCGTTTTGGGTTGCCCTCACCATGCCGCCTCTGAGAATAATTACCGTCCGACGAGTTGTTCTAATCGTTGGAACAATTACACTTACATGGCATGCCCGCGTTACGCGAGTTTGCAGAGCTATACTCTGGCGCAGCCGCAGTGTTCGGCGTTTTGCTGCCGCTGTGACCGGTCTGCGCTTCGACACTCCTGTGAAGAACCCAGCTGCTGCTCAACTCCAGGCGGCACAAAATCGGGGTCACCGCCGTACGGACAGCTCAAGGAGTGCAAAGAGCGCAGGCGTAAAGTTTACCTTTATCATCTACGAAAACCAAAGAAGATGGATTGGTCTAGGGTGGACGCATAGTTTGTTTGCCTATGAGAGGGCTACTTGGACAGACGAGCATAATAACTCGCTTCCGCCAAAGGACGAGTTTGAGCTGCCACATGTTGAGGACGGAAGCCGCATGGAGTGGCAGTGGGCCGAAGGTAGTCGCTGGCGCGTGGACGGCGTTGCGGATGAAAACGGAATCGTGGACTATGACGGCACACAGGGACGCAGTGGTTGGATTTACTATGATACCAAGGTAGGAGACGCTGCATCTGAAGCTGAAACTTGGACCTATATGCTGACCAGTGGCAGTGGAATAATGGCCGCCGAGGAGTTGATGGCTGGGGCAAGTGGACGAGACGACGAAAGTGGTACCGAGATGCTGAGCTTGTCGAGGTTGAGAAATCCCAGCATCGCAAGGCTTCCGCTAAGGATAGCTCTGTCTTGCATAGCAAGTCAGATTCTGCGTCGGCGATAAACGTTGCTACCATTGTGGAGGAAGACAAGACCGACGAGGAGAATGCCAAGTTGATCGACGACAGTGCCTCGGTGTATTCCACCTCTTCGAAGTCATCATTTTGGCCTCCGATGTTACGGCGGCGCGCTGCCGAGCGATCTACGGCTGAAAAGGAGAAGGAGAAGGAAAAGCGAGAAGCTCGTGGCAAGCGGGCAACTGAGAGGCAAGACAGCGGGCCAGATACGAGTGGACTTGGAATCGAAGTAGAAATGGAACTCCAACGACAAGGCAAGGATGGTGGCCAATGGGGCATTGGCGACGACGCTAGGATGAATCTTGAATGAGGGATGATACCTTGTTATATATTTTTTCACATGGAAATTGTACGTTATGATGTGATGATTCAACCTCTTCTCGACCAGCTTATTGACCTTGTCGACTGGCCATTCGGCCCTAGTAAGCAGCACTGCTACCTTTATGCAAGCTAATTATCCCAGAAGCAGTCAACAAAGGAATCTCGCGACCGCTCCTCGCTCGTCAAGCCGGTATCAAGCCTCTCCTGCCAGCCGCGAAACGGCACGCTATCGTAGAAGCGCAGCTCCCCCTGGTACTCCCAGCCGGGGGCGCCGGGGGCGTGCATCAAGATGACGCGCTGGGCGTAGAACTTGTTGTGGAAGCGCAAGAAGCAGCTAAAGTCCTCGAGGAAGGCGACCTGCGAGTCGACGTTCCACTCGGCGCGCGCGCGGCCAAACGGACGCCACTCGGCGAGCAGGTGGGCGCTCATGCCGCAGACAAAGTCGCGCAGCAGCCGAGGCAGCGTCGTGGTGACGCCGGCGCACGTCACCGGCACGACGTCGGCCGGGCGCGCCCACGGCGGCGGGTGGCGGCTGGCCAGGTCCGCGTGCAGCGCGTACAGCTCGCGCAGCTGCTTGTGCAGGTCGCCGAAGCCGGCGCGCGCGGCCCGCGGCATCCGGTGCACGTCGGCGCACACCTCCTGCGCGTGCCGCACGGTCCAGTGCGGCGGGCGGGCGCCGCGCGTGTGCCGTGCCTCGATCTCGCGGAGGCGCTCGAGGCGGTAGGCTTCGCGGATGGCGCCGGAGGCGTCGCAGGGGACGAGCTCGCGCGCGTCGGGGCCCCAGAATGGGTGTTGATGCTGCTGCTGCTGCTGCTGCTGTAGGTGCAGGCTGGGTAGGGCGTGGGTGATGGGGCTGGCGGTGTTGGATCGGGCCGGGGGCGGTGTCGGATGTGGGACCGAAGCCGGGGGCGGAGGAGGCGGAGGAAGAGGGGAAGGCGCGGCGGTGGTGGTGGTGGCGAGGACGGCGGTGGATCGGTTTGGAGAGGAGGATGGACTCGGACGCGGAGCGAGGGTGCGGAGGGGTCGTTCGGACACGGGTTCGTGGGGCGGACGGCCGAGACGCGCGCGAGAGGACCGGTGCGGGCGCGGGGCGCGGGGCGCGGGGCGCCGCACCGGCGTTGCTGCGAGGGTCGCCAGCGCCGCCACCGCCCTGGCCTCGGCATCGCGCTGCTCCGGCGTCAGGGCCAGCAGGCTCGGGGCGATGGTGGCTGGTGATGGCAGGCTAGTCGCCGCCCCGGCCCGGAGCGGACCCCCCGGCGAGAGGAAGAGCCCTCCGCCGGGTTCCGGGGTGGTCAGGCCGGCGAGGCGCAGCGAGGGCGTCGAGGGCTCGTTCCGGGCGGCGACGATGATGGGCGGAAGCTGCTCGAGGCGCGGATGCCGCGGACGAAGGCGCTCGGCCGGCCAGATTATCTCGCGTTGCTCCTGTTGCATCGGCTCGTCCTGGTCGGATTCGTCCGTGGTTGCCGGCGGCGGATGGGATGGTGCTCGCGGGCGGGAGGCATCGGGGCGAGGTGGTGGCAGCAAAGGCACGGGCGGGAGAGTCGCTGGCCAGATTAATTGGCGCTGTCCCTGCTGCTGAACGGCATCTTGTTTGCTAATGTCTTGACGCTCGCTTGTGGTGATGGTAGGTGGCGGCAGCTTGGGGGCGATTGTACGAAACGGTCGAGTAGTGGCTGCTGGTTGCTGCTGAGGGGGACGCTGAGTAGGAGTAGCTGGAGTGGCCTGGCTCTTATCGGTCTTATTGGACTTGTTGGAGCTCCTCAGCGCTCTACGGGACGAAGATGAAGCGGACTTGTCCGATTTGGAGGGCCTTTTCCTGGAAGGCATGGCTGGCGGTCAGCGGGCGACAGCGGACGGTGTGGCGGTAAGGACTGTGTGGGTGGGCGTATGTGAAGAATCTCAGCAGGTAATTGCTTGTATTAGGGCTATCAAGATTGGCAGATGACCATGACTATATATACTCCAAAGGCTCGCCCAAGGTAATGAATGTATGTAGTTGTCCGCGTCGGGCTATTGTTGTACGGTGTGAAGTGAAGCGCACCAAGGATGCCAGTCGCGACCTAAGCGGTATACTCTTGGATACAATGCTCTGAGCACAGGGGTATGATGCTTGTGTCTCGCCTTCAGCCTTGCACAAGCAAAGATTTACGGTGACACCTCCCTCAAAGGGCGGTCCCAGTTGTCCGGATTCGCAAGGGCCCTCAGTATCTCAGCCAGACGATCGCAGTACCGATCAACCTCGTCCGCGTTGAGCTGTGCAGTGTCCCACGAGGCGAGGAAGTACAAGTTTTCCTGGTCAACCATGAAGGCATTCCAGAACAATCCACTAGCAATCGAGGAGTCATGTTAGAGCAGCGGTCCGGCCGGCGGAAGACGGATGTGATACAGAGTCACACGGGGGAGCACCGTGATAAAAACTGGCCACGCACAGTGCGCTCTGACGAGGCAAGCTTGAATCATAGCAAAAGAAGGAAGGAAAGAAGGAAGGGAGGGAAGAACTTACCAATCAGGCCAGTCATGGCGACTCACCGGTTCCAGGATCTGATAGCCTGAGCGACGTCCGCTCCGCGCCGACATGCCCAGCGTCACGTCCCAGACGTAGCCCTGCCGGAAGGACGCCTCCTCGACCACCTGGGCCTCCTCGCTCAGGGCGGCCTTGACATGGTCCCACGGGGCGTGATTGAGCTCGGCCAGCTCCCGCTCCTCGTCGCCTATCCTGCGCAGAAACTCCCCCACCGACTCGTCTGCCGCCCCCGACCCGGCCGCATACATGTTGAGCCGCCACTGCGTCGTAGGCCCGTCGACGGCCATGGCCGCCGGAAGCAGCGGCTGCATCCAGGCCGGCACGAACGGCCAAGTGCGTGCTGCTTCCCAGCTGGTGAACACTGCGTACGGTGCGCCGGTCAGCCGCACGTTGAGCAGGATCACCGCGCACCGCGCCAGGATCTCGGGCGGCGGCGGCGGCGGCAGTGCCACGATACCGCCGTCCAGCGCCGTACCCCGCGGCAACCGCACGATGCGGCTCCGGCGCGGGAAGCGGAACTCGTCTTCGGCCCCAACGGACGACCATCCGCCGACGTCCTTCCACACCACCGACTCGCGGATGGCGTCACGGGCGTCGCGGTGCGGCGAGGCGGAGTCATCGGCGACCATCCACCCGGGCGCCCGGCGCGGCGGCCACAGTGCCGAGGGGAAGCGCGAGATGCCGCGCAGCCGGCCGGCGAGCCGGGCCACGGCCGACCGGGCGAGAGCGTTGCCTTGGTTCACCTGCCACAGGTCGGCCCAGAGGCGGTAGGCCACGGGCTCGGGGAGGGCGGTGGCGGGATCGCGGAGGAGGTCGTCGAGGGTGCGGAGCGCGGACCAGAGAGACAGGGCGTCGACGGCGGCGTGGTTGAAGTGCAGCGCGAGGACGTGCGTGTCGTCGAGGCGGCAGCAGCAGCAGCAGCGGATGACGTCGGCGCGGAAGGCGTACGGCGGCTGCAGCGCCGAGGCGGGGTCCTGGCCGAGGCGGCGCTTGGTCTCCTCGTCCGTGGCGGACGTCTCGGTCTGGTGCAGGATGCCGGGGATGAGCCCGTCGGCGGCGCAGAGCACGTGCTGCCAAAGACCCGTGTCTGCTGGCTTGACAAGGACGGATCGGAGCACGGGGATTCTGCGGATGAGCGTCTGGAGGGCGTCCATGATGTGCGCGGTGGACAGCTGCTGGATGCGGAAGACCAGGCGGATGTGATAGGATTGCGGACGCTGACCTTGCACCAGGCGGTGTTGGCTGGCTCGAAGTGGAATAGCCGTCTCTGGCACTGCACCGACCGGAAGAGAGGATGATTCGATAGTTGGACAAGCCTCGATATGCCATCCCGTCTTGCCGGCAGTGTCTGTCTCTGCAAGGTGTTGGTTGCCACCGGACATTGGCTGCTCTGTTTCAGGCATCGGGATGCTGCCAGACAGTCGCTGAAGCAGCACGACAGACTGAGAAAATACATCCTTGTGCTCGAATATATCCTGCAGATACAGTGGAGCGTGAAGAAGACGGAACACACGATCGCAATATTGCATGAGCAGAATGCTGTCGGCCAAGGTATGCACGTCTTGTCGCAACTGTGGCCTCACACCACAAAGATCCTCCCAGATTCCAGAAAGCTTCTCTACTAGGACAAGTTGCTCAGGATTAGAGCCTTTGATTTGCTCCTGCTCCTGCTCCTGCCTCTCCGCGTTTTGCAGAAACTTGGAGAGGGCCGCCTTGAGAAGCTGTCGCCGCGGTTTCTTGAGGGACGTGACGGGCATCTCATGATAACCAAGCTGCGAAAGATCATAAATGGCCCCGAGGGTATACTTGGGACCGAGACTACGCGCCTTTTCAAGAATCGCACTGTTTGGAACATCTTCCCCTCGCTTAACCACAGCAACCGGAACTTCACCTGCAACCTTGTCCGGGAGACCGACAACCTGAACTTGGATATTGGTCAAGGACAAAATGGCCATCTCAATTGCCGCAGGATCAATATTCTCTCCGCCGCGGATGATCAAGTCTTTGTAGCGACCGAGAATGTATACAACCCCGTCTTCGTCCACTCGGGCTTGGTCACCGGTCATCAGCCAGCGACGCCCACCGTCGACGTAGAAGCTGCTCTTCGCTTCCGGATGCAGATAGTCATCAATGACCGAAGACCCCGAGACATGAAGCTCTCCTACATCGCCGACCCGCAGAACCTCTTGCGTACCCGGCTGACAAATCCGTATCGACGCCCCCGGCAGGACCTTGCCCACGCCGGGGTGGAAGCCGTCGACCAGCATGGGGTTCGGCCGGCACCAGCTTACCACAGGGCCAGTCTCGCTCATGCCGTACGCCTGGATTGCATGTCGACAGCCGAGCTCCTCCCTGCAGAGTCGGATGTCCTCGGCGGAGATCATGGTGCTCGCGAGCGTGATGATGGACAGCTGGAACCGGCTGGCGTCCGAGGGGCAGCTGCTGTCGGCGAGCATGGCCCGGACCAGGGTGGGCGTGGCGGACATGATGGTGCAGCGCTCCCGGAGGACGGCGCCGAGACTGGCCCGGACGCTGAAGACGGGCGACGGGAGGATGACGGCGCCGCCCATGCGCCAGGCGCGGAGCGCGTTGTTGATGGCGAAGATGTGGTGGACCGGGGTGTGGATGAGCCAGCGGTCGACGAGGTCGGGATCCGGGTTGGGGTCGTAGTCGTGGGTCTGGGAGATGAGGTTGTCGTGAGTGTGCACGCAGGCCTTTGGGACGCCCGTCGTGCCGCTGGTGAAGATGACGAGGGCGCCGCTGCTGCCGGTGTCGCCGGCGCGGAGGAAGTCGAACTGGCAGTTCATCCGGCACAGCTCGTGGGCTTCAGACTGGGTCTGCGCGAGGGACAGCCAGCCGGTTCGTGGGGGATCCGAGATGATGATCTTGGCCTGGACGCTGGTCTTGCTCTCTGCAGCCCAGTCTTCAACTGTCTGAGCCATCTCGTCGTCCTCGACGACAAGTACCTGCGGAGCTGAGGCTGACAGCAGCAGACCGAGTTCACCTTTGGCCCCTGGATCCAAGGGAATGAATCTCATGCCGAGCTTCGACGCAACCCAGAATAGCAGCCCCCATTCTGCCACGTTTCTGGTGATGACGACCAGGTTCTTGCCAGTGCCACCATAGTCGAGGTGGCCAAGCCGATGAGCAACTGCGTCGACTTTCGCGAGGAGCTCTTGATAGCTCCATCGCCGAGTGCAAGGCTCGAGACCAGCGGCAGAAGTACAAGTGTCTTCTGCTACAGCTACAATAGCATCCCTACTTGGATACTTTGTAGCCGTGGCGACGAACATGTGCCACAGAAGCTGGCCGAATCCGGTCGGGACACCTCCATGAATCTCGGCCAGGTTGGCTTTCATTGTGGATGAAACAGGTGTGGGTGAAGGGAGCTCAATGCCTGACATGTTGGAATTGTCAAGAAATATCCGATTGGAAAGTAGGAAAATCTTGCAGACTGCTGGAAATTTCGGACACTAACAAGGTGCAGCGGGATGTGTTGATGTGTTGCTGTGTTGATGGGATGAACGATGGAAGATCAGACAGCGGGATAAGAACAAGCAGAGTAGCATCCTAATAGGAAACCCGAACATTTAAAACGATTCCTAAATCTACACGGCCCCTTCACTTCCTTACCTCACATGGTACAGGATTCCCGCGAGCCTATACCTGGATCGTGTGAAACGGCCAACGGTACAACATACATGGCCAACACTATATTCGTCACAGATTGTGCCACCTCGGTGAGAGCGCAAGGTGATACGGAAATCTCCATTAGGAAAACAAGGGGCCGATTCGATGTTGATCAGCGAGATGGACGGGGCGTGGAGGCGAACCACTGCACCGCGTAGGACCATGCTCCAGCTTGTCTTGTGCGGGTAGCTACTCTATCTAGTGCTACGACTGTGAGCGAGACATCGATGAGCGGAAAGATTGAGCAAGACTTGAGCTCGAGCCCTCAGTACGAGTCCTGTCTGCCAGTCTCGCCGCCGCCTCCCCAGGAATGCGGGTGGCGGTGCCAGACACGACCGGACTGAATCTTATACGGGCTGGCATCTAGACCCCACTAGGATTGAGGCTTAGAACGGCTTAAGAGACAATAATAGCAGAAAGTAGTCACTATGTTCCATGTTATGCCCGGTCAATCAAGGTCCAACTGACTGGTCAAGTCGAACAATGACCCGGGGCCATGGTCCTGGAGCACCGCACTGTCCTTAACCGACCGCGGCTCGGCTCCGCAGGCAATACGAGAGGATATTGACCATGTCAACCCAGAGTCCTGGGACGGGATCATAGAAAGATGCAGGGATCATAGTAGGATGAAAAAATGATGGTCTTAGTGGTCTTGAGGGAACGGCATGAAGCATATGGTATGACCTGAGACTAGCACACATGCCTCTCCCGTAAAAAGAAACTATTCTTCACGGTACAAGGAACAAGCTTTTTCTGTCATCAATCTGAAACCGCAAAAGCCAATAGACCTTGTGAGATACGGACCCCATCTTGGCCCCGTCGTCCATCACCTCACAGGTTGCCCAGCTCCAGCTGGAGAGAAACACTGATCGACTCAGCGCTCTTTCAGGATGATGCACAGGGAAAAAGAACAACAAGGCCATGGTCTCATCACCGGAGCGTAATACACCCCTAGAGGGTGTACGAACCCGATCCTCGGTTGCCACCGGGGAGCCACCCAATGGTCAAGGCACCGGATCTACAGGCACAAGGCAACTCCGAGCCCACATGATCGGACGCTACGTCCAGATTGCTGGGCCCGGGAAGGCTGTCCCTGTAGAACGTGACAGATGCAAAGATCCGCCGCTACCTGCGCATGTTTTACCCCAGCTCGAGAGGCAATATATGCATCGCAGCCAGGGATCGTCGAGGATGGAGGGCAGATCAAAGGTCGATGATTCGTCCGTCACATTTTTGGGAATTCTGTCATGGTGAACAAGAAACAGGACCGGGTCTAGATCTTGACGAAAGATGTGAGGCAGTGCAGGAAGCCTGTTGATTGATGGTGGCCGCGGAAGACGCTGGCGGCCGAGGAGAAGGGGTGAGGACGGCGGCAGGAGATGGTATATATTACGCTCTGGGAGGATGTCTTTGCAAGTTTCTAGTTTCATTTTCAAATTATTACTCACTTGACAAGTATATTCAGTCCCATATACGTACATTTTCATTCTACATTACACCGATAATATGGAGTTTGTCGTTTCCGCCTCCGCTCTGCTGGTTGTGCCAGTTGTCCTTCACTATGTCTACTCGGTGCTATTGCGGTACTCTAGTGGAAGGCAGAGTGACCTTTGTCAGAGTCCTGCAAATCCTGCAACCCCCCAGAGCCCAGTCAAGGATAGGTTCTTTGGCTTCGAGTTCATCTACAACATCATCCTCGGCAAGAGTGACGAGGACTACCTCGCCTCCACGTGCAGACTGTTCCAGCAGTTTGGCTCAACCTACTCGATCAAGAGCTGTGTCTGGCAAACCATCTTTACCAGCGACAGCAGAAACATCAAGAGCATCCTGGCCACGTCCTTTTCCGACTTTGAGCTGCCCAAGCTGCGTCTCGATGCCATCTCTACCCTGCTGGGAACCGGCATCTTCAGCGTCAACGGTGCTTCCTGGTCTCACGCGAGGTCGCTTCTGCGGCCGTGCTTTGCCAACCGAGACAAGTCAGCCATGACGGAAATGCTGGAGGGCCACTTCCAGAGCTTTCTCCGCCACGTCCCGCGCAACGGACGCGAGGTGGACTTGCAGCCGCTGTACTTTGCCCTGACCATGGACTTTGCCACCGAGTTCCTGACCTCCAGGTCGTCCCGCATGCTGGACGAGACCAGGTCGCACGACAAGGAATGGCAGTTCTTTGAGGACTACACGACCTGCTCGGAGGAGGTCATCAAGAAGATGTGCCTCGGCCCCCTGCAGGTCTTCCGCCGCAACCGCGCGGCGGACAAGGCCAAGAAGCGCGTCTTTGAGTACATGGACGACTTTATCGACGCCGCCCTGCAGCAGCAGGAGCAGCAGAGCACCGAGGAGCAGGGCAAAGAGTCGTCCGCGGAGCCCAGCACGCTGACCAAGCTGGCAGGCGTGACGCCGGACCGCAAGTTCCTGCGCGACCAGATGCTGCACCTGCTGGTGGCCAGCCGTGACACCACGGCCAGCCTGCTGTGCAACCTCTTCTTCATGCTCGCCCGGGACCCAGCCGTGTACGAGAAGCTGAGAGCCGAGGTACTGTCCGTCTGCGGCCACGACGGCGGCGACGAAGCCGGGGCCACCGCGCCACCCTCGCCGGAGCAGCTGAAGAAGATGGAGTATCTTCGCTGGTGCGTTCAAGAGTGTAAGTCATTTTTTTGTTTTTGCCCCTGTGCGACCGCCCCCAACGCACTGAAAAAAAAAAAACAAAGAACACAGAGGGCTTACAAAGAAGAGTTTAGCACTGCGCCTGCACCCTGTGATTCCCACCAACGCGCGCCAGGCTACGCGCGACACGACGCTGCCGGTGGGTGGCGGCGAGGACGGCCAGGCGCCGCTGCGGGTCCGCAAGGGCACGCTGGTCATCTACAACGTGTTTGCGATGCACCGGGACCGGGCCGTCTTTGGCGTCGACGCCGATGAGTTCCGCCCGGAGCGGTGGGCCAACGGCGGCCCGCGTCCCGGCTGGGGATATCTCCCCTTCAACGGCGGGCCGCGCATCTGCCTCGGACGTGAGTCGAGAGAGAGAGTGTGTCAAGTGAAAATGGTGCGGTTCCAGGCTGACAGAGACGGTAGAGCAGGTCGCGCTGCTGGAGACGCAGTACCTGGTGGCGCGCATGGTGCAGACCTTTCGCGCCGTGGAGTCGCGGGAGAGTCGCGGCTGGGAGGAGCTCTTTGCGCTGGCGACGACTTGTAAGCACGGAGTCAAGGTCAAGATGGAGTGGGCGTGATGGAGGGGCTGGAATGCGTACTCGTCATGTTGTTGGTCGCTGCCGAGGCGGGATATCTGGCCGGGATATAAGTGTGTGTGTGTGTATTTATGTACTTACAGATGAACGTCTACATACGTCATGTTAATTTGTCATGTTGAATCTACATAATCAGCTTCGGCTGGCATCACAGTTCACCATCAATATACTACTGATTGCGCTTGTTAATGTTGTCGGCAACAACACAGCCACGAGAGACATTTCTGTGAGATTCAAGTTTTTGGAAACGCCTTTTTTTTTATTTTTCTGTTCTTTTTAGTAAAAATTCCAACCAATCCAAAAATGAGAGAAAAGAAATCCAAACTATGGTCCCAACTAGGTGATCTTGGCAGACAGCATTGTGCTGCATCGCACAGTCCTCGTACAATGACGCCGTACGCCGTACACAATACTGAATAAAAGAAATCCGCCACCTCTGCTTCTTGCACTAAGCCCTCCTCTTTTTGTGTTGATTTTATTTTCGTGTTTTCTTTTCTGTGGTTTTAATTTTTCCTTATTTTTTTGTGTTAATTTTCTTTTGGTTTTTCGAGTTTTTTTTTTCTTTTTCGATTTTCGTTTCGATTTTTTTCGGCCTTTTTTCTGATTTTCTTTTAACAAAGGAAAAATATGTACACTGTTCCTGCATGGTTGGTTGGGTAACAATACCCGGGTTATTGATTCTTGGTTTTGGTGACGGTCATGGCTTCACCAAGAAAAAGGGTGAAGCAAGGTTTGGCGGGCGTTCTGGACATCTTTCAAGAAGTCTCCAGGCTTGTAAACCGCAGACTTCCAAAAGGGCAGCGCCTTCACATGGGCTTCTTCTAGCAGCTCCAGGCGCTCTCGGACGACACGCTCCTTGGCCACGACCTTCTTGACAAAGCCACAGCGGATGCGAATGTCAACCGACATCTTGCGGCTGCGGGTGATGTAGTACTCGCCATCACCGCCCAGCTCGAGGTCGTAGTCATCATTCTTGCGCGGGTGAAAAGGTACCAGCTCCACGTATTCGTCGGAGAACGACCCGTCTGTCCGTCGCTCGATCCAGAGGAATTTCGGGTACCTGGTGGCACCAGGGGTTGAAATCCAGTTGACCCGGATGCGGTAGACGGCGTCGTCGTCGTCCGGATTTCTCACCACGTCTGGGGACATGATAGAGCCCGGGGCCCAGAAGCCTTGCAAGGCACCGTTGTGGGTGAACGGGAGCACCTCGCGGGAGAGGCTACTACAGATGAAGGCGTTCACCGTCATTTGGCGGTACATTTCTTCCATGGCGTTGAGGAGAAACTCCGCGCGGGCCTCGGCCACCGCGTTGGCTTGGGCCCTGAGACGAGCCTTGATGGCCTTGGCCCATTGCTTAGCTTTGTAGTGGATGGGAGACAGGCACCCGGGGAGAGTGGTTACAACGTTTGCAAGCTGAGTATTGATGGTGGCGTCGATCTCGTTTAGCTGACGGCCGAGCTTGACTTGGATGTTGTCGACCACGGTGAAGACGGAAATGTAGTATTGTTTAAGGACCTCGTCAAGTGGGCCGATGACGCGGTGACTGGTTGAGGGGCGTTTGAAGATCTGATATCGAATATGGGAGAGTCTATCAAGCTCTGTCTGAATCTCGGGGCCGGGCATGGAAAGGTTCGAGCCGATGCGAAGGGCAATGCCGTCACAATCGAAGATTTCGATGCGGTTCATGGGCCGCTTCGTAAAGACCCAGGCGCGATACCCACTCGGGGTTCTGCGGAAAATTATCCTAGGTAGCATGGCCATCAGGTCAGTTAAGACGACGGTTGTCTTCTAACAAGAGTTGTGTTGGGGCGTGGTGGTGAGGAGAGTGAGTTGGAAAGTCGGGAGCGGATGAGAAAGAGATGGGAAACAATTTGGAGGAGAGGGTGCAATTTGGAGGAGAGGGTGCAGTTTATATGGCTGTGGAAAAAGTATTGAATTTATATTATCTATTAAAGAGCGATGGAGCTTGCCATCAAGACTGACTTGAGGATATTGAGTTTGGGGCATCTTGGGACTTCAAAGTCAAAACTGGCGCCGGCTGAGGCGATGTAAGGGTATTAACGAAGGGCAGGGGATAATATTATTTATTTTGGAGTTCTTGACGCTTAGTGGAGTTTAGAAAACAAGCGATTAACACTGTTGTCTACTGTGAACTACATTAAAGTTGACGATGGAGGCGCTTCTTTAACTGGGCGCGCGGCTCGAGGCTCGCTAGTAGCGTTGGCGTGCATTTATGCTTTGTAGTTGGGAGTTTGATTAAAATATATATAAAAAAAAGGTCTAAAATAAGTAGAAATGAGAAAAAGAGGAAATATTCAATAAATCACTGAAAAATTCGAGGCAGAGCAGCAGAAACAAGACAGTACCTATGGACATATACAGGTGATTGCGTCGGGCTATAGTTGGGTAGATGCTGAGGGTATTTGTGTCTTGATGGTCGCAATTTCCACAAGCTCTGATCAAAACGAAATTGTAAATAGAATCCTAGAATTTATCTTGTCGGCCACCCGGAATACGGCCATACCTACCACTTATTACCTACCACTTATTACCTACCACTTATTACCTACCTAAAAAGGTAGGTGGTATCTAACCTCCTACTTCTGCCCAACTAACATGCCTACCCACTAATCGAAGCCATTTTGGCGGTATCAAGCGCTGTGGCAAGGCCAATACCTCAATACCTGCACAAGCCTCTTTTCTCCCCATCAAGTCCCCCCGTTTGCCATCACTTATCAACAACATTACCATCGACATCAGAGCCATCAACATCAGAGCCATTACCGCAATCATCATCATATCACCATAATCATCATTAAATCACCACCGCAATCACCAAGATCACCACAATCGCCCAGATCACCACAATCGCCCAGATCACCACAATCACCCAGATCACCACAATCACCATACCATCACCAATCTGCTCCTCCTCCTCGTCTCCCTCTCATCGATATCAATGTAACCTTCGCTGTTGTCCGGCATGCCTCTTCCTTCTACAAGCCACTCTCCAGCGCTCCTGAGTTGCAAGAAGCCATACCTTCACCATGTTCGAATTCAGCCGGAATGCTCCCTATGCGGCTACTACTTTGATGTGGGCGACCCCATGATAGCCTGTAAGCAGACCGTGCTCTAAGCACACAAACTTCCGCCTAAACGCCGCCTGTCCTCATTTCTGGCTGCGATTCTCCCCTTGTACTAACTACTACCTACCTATCCAGTGATCGGAGATCGCCTCCTACCCGGGATGTGTGAAGTGATTGATGCCTCGTTATTTCCCATTACCATTGAGTGCAACCAAAAACCCAGGACGCGCAGGATCTTTTGCCAGATGCCCGGATGCGTAGGGTGCGCTCACGAGCTGGAAAGTGTTACCGTGCACCGGGACTGCTTCCAGATATTTCTCCAGCAAACAGCGGCACACGAGCACATCACGGCATACAATCTATGGCATGCCGCCCATGCGCGTTATCCCTGGCGTGGGTTTTGGCCCCTCCCAGTCACCATGTTGGACGAAGACGCCGTCAACTTTGCCATGATCCATGCTGGCACACACTGGCGAATACCTCTGACTATGCTCCCCTATGAATTACGAGTGCCAATCTGCGACAACCTCCAACACAGTGTCTTTTGGCGCTATGTTCTCGCCAGGGAATTTGTCCGCAAGTTGATAGCCAACTCCAAGAACGAAACTCGTATGGCGACTGAACTGTCAGCAATAGCGTCCTGGAAGCGAGGCTCTGCACCCAAGAAGGCAGAGCCTGATTCTGGCCTCTACTTTCGACTCACCATCGACTCTCGCGGACTTCAAGAGATTGAGCGACTTGTCGGTCTTCCAGTAAGAAACGCGAGGCGGACCGACGCGTACGCCTACGTCGTCGATAGTGTCCAGAAGCTCGGCCGACTCTTGACATGTTTCCAGGTTTGAATCATCGTGAAGCATGCTGTACAGGCTACAAACTAATCAACCTATTAGTTTGGACTCGCTCGGCTTTACCCGACCAATGAAATCCTGACGCTACTAAGATCGTGGGACACACCTGGGCCGCCTGTTCCACCCGACTACCAGTTTTCACCATATCGCCAAGAATCTCTACACCTAGGCACGATTGAAACCACGCAGTCATTTGGAGTCACCTTTTTCATATGCTCCGGCGCCATTGCGGCAATTCATGCACATACTAAGCAGGCGCCGTCGGCCTACTCTTGCTTCCTGCGACTATGTCCCGTCAAGAGGAGATGGGCTTCTTGGGTATTTGTACCGATGGGTGGTGGCATCAGCAAGTTTGGATTTCGTACGCCGCTGCTGCCTTCTCGTGCTACCTTGCCTCCTTTCACAGGCAGCCTGCTGGTAAGTAGCCATGCTGTGCAACAGCGGTGCTGCTGGCCCATGATCTGACATGTCTACAGCTTCACATGAATATTTTTGGAGAAGTTGTGCTGGGCCCTTGGATGAACGAGGGAAGGGATTTTTGGACGCAGGATGACCCTACCACCCTGATTCACGCCATGCACCGAAATGGTAATGAGTATGTGTGGGGGTCGGGGGCTAGAATTGTGGAGGATGAGGAGGATGAGGACGATGAGGACGATGAGGACGATGAGGACGATGAGGACGATGAGGACGATGAGGACGATGAGGAGGAACAGGAGGAACAGGAAGAACAGGAGGAACAGGAAGAACAGGAGGAACAGGAGGAAGAGGGGGAAGAGGGGGAAGAGGGGGAAGAGGACGGTGAGGACGGCGAGGAGGAAGCGGAGGAAGAGGAGGGACAGGAGGAAGAGGAGGGACAGGAGGAAGAGGAGGGACAGGAGGGACAGGAGGAAGAGGCAGAGGAAGAGGAGCAAGGGACAATTTTCCAAAGCCAGATGAACGTGTCACCGCCGTTTGGGGGCGCATTCTTCGCGTATGGGGAGCTGGACGAGGTGGTGAAGGTGGAAGTCTATCACGACAGGGCACTACGTATCTGCCGCGGCGTGGTTGTCTATAAAAATGACGGGGCGAGGGCGTTTGGTCAGTGTCGCATTGGGGTCGATGCTGTGCGAGTGTATGAGCGGCCACGGTGCTTCTGTTATAAATCGACCAATTATCTGCGGCCGGGCACACGGCTTAAGCGGGAAAGCGTTGAGGTTGAGTGTCACAGCCAGGCGCATCATATCCACGCAGAGGAGGGATGGACCTGCTACAACTTTCCCAGCCAGCTGGAGTGGTGGTTTACGAGCGAGGAATGCCGGGTATTTTGTACACGGCGCAGGGAGGGCTGCAGATGAGTGCAGGCCAAGGTGGATGTGCATGTGCATACCGACTAGGGATGCAGAGGAGAGGAGAGTCTTGGGCTCTGTCTTGCATTTTGAATACCCACGGCTGATGTTTTCTGTTGCCTCTTTCTTCCTGTCGTGCTCCGGTTTCGCAGGCTACCTGGCAGGCGGAGGAGGAATATGGCTGCGACCTGTGCCCTGATAGTTCAGCCTCCAGCATCCATCAACAATCAGAGACTAGATCGTATACCACACAAATATGACAGGCGGCTCCTTAAATCATCACCACTTTTATCAATAACCAACTATTTAACTAGTGGAGAGAGAGTGAGAGTGAAAAGCGAGTGGTCTGTCTGTCTGGAGGGGCCATGGACCATGACTGCCTATTTTAGTGCAGCGCGGGGCATTTTGGTCGGTGGTGGGCGCGGAAAAAAAAAGTTTTGATAAGAAAATTCTCACACCAGGCAGCTTCGCTTGCTTCTCTCTTCCTTTCTCTCCCTTTTCCTTTCTTCTTCTTCTCCTCTCTCGGGCATCTTGCTCCCGCCACTCTATCTCCACCACATCACTTGGACAGCCTCAGTACTCTGCATCATTGCTCTTTTCACCCTCTCCTCTGTGCTTGTCACCCCTCCTCCAACCGCCACCACCACTGCCACTACCACGACCACCCCGCTAGTGACAGTCACGCCTTTGTTCATATACCGACAGCTCGAAGCATCAAGTCAAAATGGTTGAAAAGCTCCATGTTACTTACAATGATGTGAGTGCTCCCCAATGAAGGCGCAGCAACCTGGATATTGCATTAAACTACCAATGCGATCGATATTCGTTGTGTTGCAGCCATCTAATCTACCCTATCCCCCCCTCCCCCCTCTCCCCCTCTCCCCCTCTCCCTCATATACTAACCCACCCTCTTGCAGGTGCACAACCTGTGCAAGGAATCCGCCGAGCGGCTTCTCGCCGACTTCCAGCCGCAGCTCATGATCGCCATCGGCGGCGGCGGCTACATCCCCGCGCGCATCCTGCGGTCCTTCCTCAAGCAGCCCGGCTCGCCCAACATCCCGATCCAGGCCATCGGCCTCTCCCTCTACGAGCAGCTCGGCGAGGACCCGGACGTGGAGACGCCGGGCACCAAGGTGACGCGCACGCAGTGGCTGGACATGACGG
The DNA here is from genome assembly GCA_025583755.1 of Cordyceps tenuipes. NCBI lineage: Eukaryota > Fungi > Ascomycota > Sordariomycetes > Hypocreales > Cordycipitaceae > Cordyceps > Cordyceps tenuipes. The sequence goes on from JANZYN010000151.1 coordinate 43,006, forward strand.
CGCTCGGCCACATGCAGAACCTGGTGGGCAAGCGCATCCTCATCGTCGACGAGGTCGACGACACGCGCACGACGCTCGAGTACGCCGTCAAGGAGCTGGAGAAGGACGTGGAGGAGGCGCGCCGCCGCATGCCGGACGGCGACGCCCAGCCCAAGACGCAGTTCAGCATCTTTGTCCTGCACAACAAGGACAAGGCCAAGAAGGGCAGCCTGCCGGCGGACATGGTGCCGGCCAGGTACCACGCGGCCCGCACCGTGTCGGACGTCTGGATCAACTACCCCTGGGAGGCCATTGACATTGAGGAGCACGATCGCAACGCCGAGGCTGGTCGCAAGTAGACGGGGCGTCTCGTCACGTCAAAAAAGTGCCTTATCCTCCTGGGCGGAGATGCAAAATCTACAAAATGATAATCGAAATAGACAAGACGACGGTTCGGGTAAAACGATCCAAGATATCCAAGACATGGAAACTAAAAAAAGAATAGGAGAAGAATAATACAAATACGAGCGGCTGGGCTTTGCAAGGGGTGGTTGGATTATCTGGAGCAGTCTAGCCACTCTCGTCTCTTCTTCAATTAGAATCCAAATATAGCTTCATGACTTTTTTTTCCCCTGCAAGATTATCTTGGCTAGTCGTGATACACCACATGTCATCCCGTCACGCATCCCTTTTTGCCGAGGCAACCCCCCTCCCCGGGAACATGTCCGCTCGCTTCCAGCCGCCAGTCAGAAACAACAGAAGCCAGCGTCGCACGCGGCAGACGTGAGGTGAGGAGTTGCCTGCGACAATGAAGGGCCTGTGATGGTTTGCTGTGCGAGGAGGGGTGCAAGCCATGCGTTTCATGGTGCTCGGCAACTTCGTTTACGACCAATGTAGCACAGCGCGTTGTAGATTCGGCGATGCCACCCCCCTCCTCTCCACCCCTACCATCGCCGAACGAGGGGGTGAATTCATCATTTCTCAGGGGTGCGCGGTGAGAGGAGCGGAGTTTTGCTTCGGCATGTTGGCGGATCGAAAGACGACCAAGACGGGGATGCTGTGAGTATTTGCGTGCTTGATTGAATGATCCCCGAGGCGTCACTTTGACAGACTGTCAGAGATCGTCTGTACTTTGTATCTCATGTCAAGTCTATTTCCACAGGCAGCGAACGGGGCGTGTCTATCGACTGCCCGCTTGTCTATGTAGCTATCCGGCACCGGTCTGCCTCTTCAATCTATCGATGCGTCGTGTCCTTCTAACGCTGAAAATGTGAAATCTTGCCAGCCCAGAAAAACGCCAATGTATGCTCCCAATATGTACTTCTAAACGAAAAAAAAAAAAAGAAGACTTGCTTCCACCTCGGTCATGTCTCACCCGCCACTTGACCCCTCGCGCTGGTGCTTCTCCTTGAGCCTCTTCTCCTGCTTCATGAACTCGCGGATGCCCACCGGCACGTTCTGGAAGACGTCGTCGGTCCAGAGGTCCTTTGCGATCTTTGCCTCCCCCACCGCCACGCCCTTTGTCGGCGGCGTCGGCACCGCATCCACGGGTGACGCCGACGCCGACGCCGCTGTCGAGGCAGCAGCAGCATCACCAGGAAGAGGACCGGGTCCGCCGACCGCGCCCTCCGCGAGGCGCGCCCGGGCCGCAGCGGCGGCGGACGACGCCAGCGTCCACTCCTCCATCTCTTCGCGGAACAGCTCCCACACGCAGTTGACGCACCCGCTCATGCAGCAGTTATCCGGCTCCTCCGGCCGCGGGGGCACGCGCACGCCCGCGACCGTCGTCGCCCGCGCCAGCCGCCCGGCCGCCCGGTCGGCCAGCTCTGCGGGGCCGAGTTCCCGGGAGCCGAAGATGGCGCGCGCGCGCTCCGCAGCGGACGAGGAGGAGGAGGAGCCGGCGTGGGCGGCGGCGGCGGTGGTGTCGTATGTCTTGGCCGGGCGGCTGTCGCTGGCGGCGGCGGCGGCGGGAGGTGGCGTGGATTCCGAGGGGGGCTTCGGAGAGGAGGAAGAGACCTGTTTGGGTGTCCGCGCGGGGGCGGGGGCGCCGTAGGGCGTGGGATCGCGGAGGAGGATGTCGTAGTATTCGCCGCGTCGTTGGCGCTGCGGCCACGGGTCGGTCGTGGTCGTGGTCGGGCTTGTTGTTGCTGTCCTTGTCGCGGCCGAGGCAAATGCTCGTCGGAAGGCGGGCGATGAGCGACAAAGTCGACACGCTCTTGGCGCTAATCTCAAGGGCGCCGGCATGACCAAGAGATGGCTGTGCTTGGATCACGAATGCTGCGTGTTTATTGTCCGGCCCGGCGCGAGGAGGACGCAGAAATAAAGAGGCTTGCTCTATGTTCGGGTGTGATTGGGATGATGTCAGAGTACAAGTTTGCTAGTGCTAACAGCCGCCAAGCAGGAGCTGTTAGCCTACACAGTAAGCCATGTTATCGGGGTGTTGCCAGGCCATGGAGGCGCAGCCAGCGTGATCTTGTGTTTTCAACTCATCAGTGGTAGTTTTTAGTAAAGCAAGAAAATCAAGGAGAATTAATACTTAGAGATATTAAGTGGCTTGCCTGCGTACGATTTATATCGATGCACTCGATAGGAGCCACGTGACGCACCAGTCTAACCGACCTGTAGGTTGTGAAAATGCAATTCAAACTTTATCCCAATAATGCACACTGCTGTTCTCCTTCATCTCACCCACTAGTTATGACTTTCAATCGAATCGCAGTATATGGTCACCGCGGTTGGGCCAGCGCCGCCATCGTCGAGGCTCTCGCCAACTCTGGGGCGCCAATTAAGGTGCTACACCAACCGACTTCCGACATTAGCATGCTGCCAGCAAATATTGCGACGAGTAGTATTTCTATGGACGACGAAGTCTCTGTGATAGAATCGCTCAAAGACATTGATATTGTCATGTGAGTTTTTTAGCCTCACTGAAAACGATTGCATGGCAGATGCTCACCATCGTCCACCAGCTCGCTAGTCGGACATGAAGGGATAGCACGCCAGAATGGGCTCATCAGGGCCATTCCCAAGACCGGCGTTAAGCTTTTTGTGCCATCCGACATGTCGCATGAAATAGATGAGCAGGGATTGAGAATTCCTGTACTGAAGCTCAAGCGAGAGGTGGAAGAGGCCATACAGAGTGCGGGGATTGCGATGACCTTGGTGCGGCCCGGCTACTTGGTTGAATCATCGATCCGAACGCCGTAAGACGCTTCAAACATATCGAAATCATCCCGTCTTGTGCTAATTAATGTTGGACAGCTTACTGGGAATTGATTATGCTGGAAATAGGCTGATTTTCAGTGGCGATGCCCAAAATCAGCATTTGCCGCTCTGGTAAGCCGACTGGACAGTATCATTCGTTGTAGTCTGGAGGAGACAAGTACTGACTGACGACTTGGCAGCACACTGAAATATGTTGCCGCGGCATATGCTTCCCTGTTCGCGTCCAAGCCCATTTCCGAGCTTGCTGGACGAAAAATCGGCATTTCAGAACTGTCACCCACGGGCCAAGACATTGTGCAGGCGTTAGAAGCCAAGTACGGCGAGAAGCCAGAAATAGTTCACCATAGTTTACACAAGCTTGATCGCGACATCGACCTAGCGCTGGACATGGGGAGTCCCGCGGCAGCCATGTGGTACTATCGCAGGCTCTGGGGAGCAGGGAAACTGGGCCAATTGGTAGGAAACGACATCTGGACAGTTCCAGGATACACGAAAAAGAGTCTCGATGAGTTGGTGGTCCAGGACAAGATGGAAGCCTACCGCGCCTTGCCCCCTCCAGTCATGGCCGGATTGCTCGCCACATTTCAAAAAGAAGCAGATTCGTAAATAAATGGCTCTTGATTTATTTATTCATGCCCCTTTTTTTCTGCCAGGAATATTCAAAATCCCCAAATTATCACTACTCTCGCATCCAGAGTTGCTGTACATCTATCAATATGCATTTCGACTTGTTGCCTCTTTGGGTAGTCTTAGCAAGTCCACTTTTTTGTTTGGCTCCATCACGGACGCGACTTGGTCTCTATTTTGCATCAGCACGCGATTTCGACAGCTACAGGACGGAATGACGAATATCGGAACTGTATTATAAAAACCATTATTAATCATTCGCTGAGATGGATGACCGCTCGCCAAAGCGACGGCGGACCAGCGCTGCCGCAGACGTGACAAGCCCCAGCCATGAACAGCACCCATCATCATCACAGTCGCGACGGCGCCGACCCTCGAATGCTTCGCCAACCAGAGCCAGCATGATGCGCCATAACCCTCAAATAACAGAACGCCTAGAAGCTGCCGCAGCTCAACCGGTAGCTCAACCAACCCCAGCCCGCGAACAAACGGCAGCTCCCCGTCGCGGAGGAATCCTTGCACCACCAGGACAAGAGCAACAACAACAGCAGCCACCACCACCGACCCAGCCTACGAGAACTGCCACGGCGCCGCCTACCGAGACAACGCGCCCGCAGAACCCGGAAGAGCCCAATATTGAATTCGTGCCCAGGACAGCCCGGCCTGCGCAAGTCACTGGCCTCGCGCCCCCACCCGAGCCAGAGCTGCCACCAGCCAGACCAGACCCAGTCACATCCTCCCCGTCTAGAGGCATACATAATACCCCGTCACGCTGGAGAACAAGAGCAAAGCAAAAATCATCCCCTCTCAAGCAGCCATCGATGCGGCCCGACCAAGGGGACGAGCCAAGTCCGGTGCCGACGCCCCACGTGCTTCAACGCAGACCGAATCCGCCTGCAGTAGGCGCCGCCGAGGAAGACGAACGCCCGCGCGACACGACACGTCCTGATCCTACGCGAAACGTCTCTCTGCTGGACCCTGCAAAAGTCAAGGAGAGAAATGCGCTGCGCGAGGAGCTTGCGCAGCTGCAGCGGGACCTGGAGCTGGCGACGCAGGAGAACGCACGGCTGCTCAGCACACAGAACACGGGGCGCTACGCCGCGCCGGGAAACAAGGATAGGATCCTCGATCTCCTGCGGCGGTCGCTGATACCCGCGGACTCGCTGGCGCCGGCGCCGCAGTCGCAGCAGCTCCTGATGGCGGCGCTCAACCCCATCGGCCTGCTGCCCTTTAGCAAGCCCGTGGCGACGCTGGTGCCGGACACCGAAGACGGCAAGGACATTGCGTCGCACCACCCCATCGAGATGTCGGCCGAGGAGGAGCTTGCCTACCTGAAGGTGTTTAGCCCCTTTGACGTGACGTCGAGCGTCGCCGCGCTGCCCGCCACGCGGGAGCACCCGCTCCGCCAGCGCCGCATCCTCACGCTGCGCGACACGGAGCGGCTGTTCCAGGCGCGTGTCGAGCTCCTCATCAACCCCGCGACGCTCGCCATCCTCCAACTCCGCGTGCTGTCGCTCGAGCCCGCGGCGGCCGCCGAGCTGCGCCCGTTTGTCGACACCGTCTGCGGCAACGGCGGCGGCGGCGGCAGCACCCCGGGCAACAGGAGCATGCAGCGCAACGTGGGCATGCTCTTCTGGGCCATGGCCGAGTGGCGGCGCGCGGCCGTCGAGCGCGCAGAGGTCTGGGCGCGGCTCGACGCCGAGGTCCTCGCCAAGGGCGGGCCGGCACAGGCGGCCGCCGCGATGCGCAAGCACGCCGAGCAGACGAGCGACAAGGTGGCGCCGCCGCCGCGAGAGCCTGTGCTCCTCGGCGGCGCCGACCTGCGCTACCTCATGGGCAAGCAGGCCTACGACATTCCGATACAGTCCTCTGGCGGGAGCAAGAGGGACAATGCGCACGTACGGCTCGAGTGGAAGATTGGCTTCGACTGGACGGGCGAGGCGGAGAGCAAGCTGGTCGTGTTGGAGGGCGTACCTGGAAAGTGTAAGTCTTTTTTTTTTTGTTCTTTTTTGTTCGTCTTTGTTTTCTCCATGCGCTCTGTCTCCATGAATGTTGTACTGATTGCATCTACAGGGAGGAGAGCGGATCGCCGCGGTAGCTTGGGCAAGCTCGGCGGCCTCTTCCAGGATCTGGTGCGCGGGAGCGAAGACATTGACGTCGCCGCGCGCAAGATTGCAGCCTTGCTGGTCGACGCGGGTGTTTGAATACTGCATTTTTGTTACAATGGGATGCGGTGCACATGAGGAAATGACATGAACGGCAGGCGCATATACATCTGTTTGGGCTTTTTCGCATTTTTTCTTCTTTATATTATTTTCCTATAGTGTTCATCACCGCCGAGGCTGGCTTTTTCTTCTCTTGGGTAATTAATGAATCGGGCCGCCGGCCTTGAAGTTGTACATTTTCAACGGCGACTCTCTTCCATGACATTACCCTTTTTGCTGAAAGAGCGCATCATTTTGCCTTTTTCCTTTTTTTTTCCCCTGCGTAATCCCCCTCTCATTATTAGGTACCCATGTGACCGGCTCTCGTAACCTGCGGCCCAGCCTTCTCACGATCCTTCCACGACTTCTCGTAAACCGTCCGATTTTACATGTGGTGTCTTGTCGCATTCGCGTCGTGCATCGGTACAGGGAAAAGCAATTTTGCAATTTCTTAGTCGACGTCGACGCCGAGCTTGCGCAGGTCCACCTTGGCCTGGTCAATCTCCCGCATCAGCTCCTTGTGCGCCTCGGGCACGTCGTTGAAGGTGAGCACGCCGAAGCCGAGGCGGAACAGGAGCACTGCGCCGAAAGAAACGAGGGCCCAAAAGGGAAGCTGTGCGTTGTTGAATGTGCGCGGGGCACTCAGTCAGTCCAGTTCTTCTTCCTTTTCTTCTTCTTCCCCCAAATCCTGCGACCGGGGAAGAGAGAGGGGGGGGGGGGGGGGGAGCTTACGACGGGGACGATTTGCTCCTGGACCAGGGCGGGCAGCGGAATCAGCTCGAGGTAGAGGGCGAGGTAAAGCTGTTTGGGAAAGAGGTCGGTCAGTATAGTTGCCAGCGTGGCAGGAGGACAGGGATTGTGCGCAAGCGAGGGGGTGGTTCGTCGTCGTGTTGTTGCGAGGGGGGGAAGGGGGGGGGGAAAGGACGTACGGAGGAGACCAGGAGGGCGAGGGAGATGGTTTGTTGTGCGCGCGTCATGATTGAGTTAATGAGGGACTGTAGTTGGTTTGATTGAGAATGAAAAAAAAAAAAGAAAATGGATTAAAAGGTTTTGCAGAGTAGGTGACGGGGAGAGGGAATCATCTCGAGCGCTTCTCGTGGGAACAACGTGTAAGGAGGCTCTAGCGCGTCGATGGCAGCCAGGGGCGCATTATGTCAGCATTTCTTTTTTGGTGATTGCCCAGGTTGCCGCAGGACGAGCTGGCACTCTACTCTACACTCTGTATGAACGATACCCGGTTTTTAAAGAGAAAACCCACAGGATGATGGGGATTGTTGTTGTGCAACTGCCTTTAATGTATAATTTTTGTCTCATGTTATAAATGATGACTCTGAGCGGCTGAGTGCCGCAACTTTTCCTCAGACTGACATCGTAGCTCTTCCAACAGCAACCTCCCAAGCTAAAATGCAGTACAAAAATGCACCCGTTATTGTAAGAGTCAGTGGAAATCGTATCAAATGCATCTAAAATACGGCGGGCGACTTCATACAGAAAAAAAAAAGAAAAAAAAAAGAAAATGACGGCAGGCCGAGTCTTTGGCTGGCAGTTGTGTTGCCAAATAAAAGTCCGGCTTGGAAGCAAGCCATTTCCTCAGGAAAAACACATCATCACCCCCATTCACCCATCACTCAAGTCACCGTCAATGGTGCCAACACCTCCCTACATTTTCCCCATTTATTATAGGCTTCTAGAGCTGGGCTAGAAGCCATCATCCGGCGCCGAGAGAGTGGGGCGCAACCGGGCTTTGCTCCGATAGCGCCCCGATGGAACTCCGTTAATCGGGGGCAAAAGTCTTGGTCGACGAATACATCCCTCCCAGCCTCAGGCGGTGCCACGATGCCTCCTCACAGACGAATGATTGGGCAGTGAAATCCGGTTTCGTGAGGTCATTTCTCCCCAAAGACCTCCGCGGGATGACATCCGGCTCAGACACCTGGGCCCTTGATGCCCTTCACTGTAAGACATGCATGCTGTCACTTTTCAGTTGCCGTGGAGGATTGCCTCCATGAACCCACCGTGAATGCAGGGCGGAGCCCTCGAGGTGCCATGATAGTGCGTACGTATCATGTGGGTTGGTGAAATCACCTGTGAAGTATTTGCAATTTTCAGGTATGAGTTTTATATTTTTGCATCTAGATAAAATCTAGTTACTGCAGCTTTCATGATGCAATATGCTGGAATATGCTAGTCTTGTGATAATGCCGTCCAAGTCGTATCCAATTTCTTTGATGTGTAGCCAAAACATGTGATATGCCTTCATTCTCTGAGATGGTTGTTGGCCATGCAGTGCAAATGCCAAAAAGGGTATAAAACGCCGAATATGCCAGTCGCTGTTGAAAATGTGGGATCAAAAAACAAAAGAAATAAAAACAAATCACCAAACAGTCATTAAAACCGTGCGCTGAAACTTCAAGCACCAAAGAAGAGAAGATGACCTGAACCCCTGTCGACCGAAATAATCGGTTTACTCGCGCCAGAAGCGCCAGCTTTTTCGGCGCGTCGCCTGGTCTTCCCCTCGACGATGTTTCTCCCCTTGAATGTCGTCCTCGAGATGCAGTCGGTACCGGCGAACGCTGCCGGTGTCATCATCAAATGACAGGTGCTTCTGATCGGGCACGAGGCAGTCGGGGACTAGGTGCTTGCGAACCCAGCCTTTGACGCCGCGTCCAGCCGCGTCTATCGCAGCATACTCGAGACGACGGGTGCTATCGCTTGTCCAGTAGTGCGTAGTCTGCGGCGGCGGTGACGGCGGCGCAGAGGCCAGAGCGGTGTGCCCCTCAGGCTCGGCCAGCTCGACAAGGTCGGGCTCGGGGAACTGCACGTAGCCAACGGGCTGTGTCTGGGCGTACGACCGGACCTTGTACGGTGGTTGTTGCTGCTGGATGCCGCTGCCGTTGCCGCTCGAGTAGGCGTTGTACGAGCGGGCGGCTCGCCGGGTGGAGGGTCGTGATGATCGCAGACGTGGCGGGTTGGAGGCGGACGAGTTTCGCCGCGTCACGGTGCCCGAGGGTCGGCGGCTGTTGGACACTGAGGTTCGCGGGGAAGGGTGCTCGTAAGACTCGTAGCCCGAATCTTGCCGCTGCATGATGGAAGCCTCGAAGGGATCAAAATCTCGCTTGTGCTGCTGTCGTTGCTGCGCGTAGCAATCGGACTCTGTACGGGGCTCTGGCGGCTCGACGAGCTCGATATCGTTGAAGCTGTAGTATGTGGTGTCCGAGAGGGCCGGGCTGGCGCAATGTTGACGGTTCATGGCGGCAGACTGTGCGAGCAGTATGTCGTATATTCAACGAGGAAGTGTGTATAAGCTTGTTTGCGGCGCAGGAGGTGGTGTTGTGGCGAGGGTGGTCGAGGGTGGCAAGAAAGGGAGCAAGGAAGAAACTGGCGATCGTGGGAGAGGAGAGAGGGGAGAGAGGGGAGAGAGGGGAGAGAGGGTAGGGAGGTGTTGTAATACACAATGAGGATGTTTTGAAATGGCGGATATGATTAGAACAATTTCGAGCGGATGCCTGTCGGTGCAGGGGGTATGTTATGTTGTGAACCAATGATAACAGATCCCTGACCTTTGTAGCGAGATGATTAACAAGGCGGTCTGTACGGAGTAGACCCTGACGTTCCAGGATGAAAAAGAAACAGGCCTGGCTCAGCAACGGATAGGTATGGTGAGCCGGGATAATTGGGGGAGGGGAGGTCGAGGTGAGTAATAAATGGGAGGTTGAGTGGTTCCGAGGGCCAGAAAGCACAACAAAGACCAGACGGGTGGGCGCGTATTATTATGAATAACAATACAGCATCAAGCTGCAGCCCGAGCAGGGTAATCTTTGTGCCAGGTTCGCCCACGGGTCGACCAGGGTTGGGGATGGGCTCAACTGAAGTGGACCTGTGCAAGTCGGCGGTGAGAAGTCGGAGAGGGCAGGCAGCAAGTCGACGCCAAGCAGAGGGCAGAGTGGACAAGAAAGCCAGCGGACTGAATAGGGACGGAGTGAAGGGACCAACTACTCAGGTAGGTAGTTGATCACTAGCCGTCCGAGTGGGTAGGGTGTGCTGGCCGCGGGAAGCCGATGATGCAGATGCGGCGGCGTGGGGGACGGGATTTGTTAGTATGGGCTTGCAGCAGTTGGTTAGGGCAGGAGAATGGAATCGAATAGGCCGATGGTCAGGCTTGGTTGTGTGCCTGGCTGGGGTCTGGGATGGGACCGGGATGGATGGGGTGCAGCAGGCTGAGGAAGGGACGAGAACAAAAAGGCATAAGCAGGCGGTAAGTGGCAAGTTGAAGAGACTGATATGTTGTAGGCTGCAGGCGGCAACAGTGGTTTGTTTGTGGTGTTTGTGGTGTTTGTGGTGTTTGTGGTGTTCGTTGGATTGTCCAATTCGTCGTTGGCCTGTTAATAGCTCACCTCGCGAGGAGGGACTATGACCTGTTGCGTATGTATGTATGTATTGTTGATGTTCAGCTCGTCTTGTTCGTCAATTCGTAGCTGGCTTGTTTGTTGGAGGAAGAAGGCAAGCTCTTTCGTTATTTTTTTCTTTCGAGTTTGCGAGTGACAGCCTGTTGCCGACTGCAAGGGTCTGCGCCACTGATATTGACCTCACACCACCTTTTTTTTTTGTCCGTCCCCTTTCCCCTCGTTATTCGTACTCCGTCTGGAGTTTTGTGGCGATGCCAGCCAACCAGCAGGCAGACAGGCAGGCTCGAGTCGGGGAGGGGCGGCAAGTCAGGTCACCAGGTTGCAGCACAGCAAAGCGAAGCCAAGGCAGGCTGGGCGTTGGCGCTGGCGGTGCGGGCAGATACGGTGATCAAACGTGGTGCGTAGTGCGCCCGCTTTTTCGGTTGACGTTGGGCATCTGGGTTTGGCCTTGCATGCGGTAAAATGCGGGAGCCTGGGCGGGATGATGCTTGCAATACTGGCGATTGGTGGTTGTGGTATTGTTTTATTGTGGTATTGTGTATTGGGTTTGCGTTTGTCTTGCCTGGTCCCCGCGAGGTCATGCGGTGCAGCACATACTGTAGGTCCCCAGTAATAGCGATAATATAATAGCGGGCGGCTCCTTCCCCGTAGTACTGACAAGGTAGGTTAGTAGCCGATGTCGCTGCTGCACACGGGATTCACAGGTGTGAATAATAACAAAGACCAGAAAAAAGGGCTCCTTTATATAATAAGAAGAGAGAGACCGATTTCATCTTGGTTATAACCACGCGCACCACCACACCACCACCACCACCACCACACACACCACCACACACCACAAAGCGCTACCAGTTCCAGCGAATAAGGTACCGCCGCCCTGAAGGTGGCGGGAGCTAACCAACTACCAGCTACCTAATACCCTAACTACCTACCGAACTTTAGGTACTTTTAGTACTTGTCTCCGTACATTCATGCCAGCACAACTGATAACCGCTGCTTTGCCTCTTTCAGTCGTCGGCGCGTGGACAATTCAACAACGCCCCAGTGCCAGCATTGACATTGATTCCATCATGTGATGGATGCTACAAAAGGAAAATGGACCATTTACTGGTACCCTCAATGTCACTCAACCAGTGCGCCCTGTCTAATGTCTAATGTCTCATGTCTCTCATGTCTCGATGCCGAACCAAGTACTGAGCTGTGCACTGGTGCTTCTCTTTTATTACAAGGCCCATCCCATCACATGCAACCGTCTTTGTTCCAACGTTCGTTGCTCGGGGCATTCCGAAATACAAGAATGAAAATTTTCATTCTTCGCCACATGCTACAAGAAAGCTCACAGTCTCGCCATGTCCGGTCCAGTAGAGATTCTAGCTGAAGCTAGCCGTCTGCGCTCCGGAGTCCCATGCTCGTTCGCTGACGAGGATCCCCGTCGTGGTTGTTCACACACGGTGTTTAAAATTCTTTTTCGAGACTCTGTGACTTGGGCGGCCCGGACATGTCACGATACCGCCACGGCCACGGCCACGGCCAGCTGGACCAGTGAGCTGCGTGCCGCCAAGTACCTGCAGCACATCAAACGGAATCGCCCGAACATCAAGGCCCCGGACGTGCTCTACAGCGAAAACAGCCTCGTCACATACTCGGAATGGATCAACGGCGAGCCGCTCGCAGTATGGAATTCCCTCACGCCCCTGACCAAACGCCATCGGCTTCTCGATGACCTGGCCGATTTCCTACTGCAGCTGTGGACGGTGCCAGCGCCGCCCGCCACCACCACCCCATCACCAGCCTCTTATTCCAGCTGGCTCACGGAGAGTCTGGACCGCGGCCTACGACGAACTCTCGCCGGAACGGCCAGGTGGGGGGATGCCGTTGACTACCTCATCATGCGTTCCATGATTCCAAGCTATGCCGAGCAGTTTGACGCCCATGTCGCCGTGGGCTTTGCACATGGGGATTTAAACGCGAATAATATTTTGACGAGCCCCGACTTACACTTGACCGGGTATGTGCGATAAAAGATGCCCATGCTTCTGTATTCTAATACATCGGTTAAAAGCGTGGTTGATTGGGATTGGATGCATCTAGCTCCGCTGCCTGCTATTGTACACCATCCGTGGTTTATGGCCGACGTCCCCGGATGGAATAATGCTGATGTGGTGCATGGCGACAACTTTGCCCAAGATCGCCTCTACCTCGAAAATGCCATAAAGAGCAAGGAGGTCTCCCAGAAACAGCCTCCCATCATCTCAACACTGCTGACCGGCTCCGGAGAACGGCTTTTTTTCCAGTCAGCGTTTCACTTTAGAGATATCCACAACAGCTTTGTCATGTTGCATTGTCCACGGACAGAGGACAATGTCAGGGCTGCACAGCTGCAGCTAGATGCTGCTCTTTGTTTGTACCCGGAGCTGGACGGCATGGAAGGGACACGGCATGCAAGAAGAATCTTGGAAATTCGTGCTAATCAATAATCAAGGGTGCATCAGTCATTGCACAAGGAGTACAGAGTACGTAACGAGAAACCCCCCGCGGCGGGGTTGGTCAACAAGAAAGCGCCAGAGAACTAGTGAGTGACAGTTGGAGAAGACTTGGAAATGTCCAACACAGTGCATAGATCAACGGACGGGTGCACTAGCCAACATATCACATTCATGCGAGGCTTCACAACAACTAGTCAACTAATCCGGATGTACTTGCACATGCAGGCTCTGGCGGCTCCCAAGTAGCACCGGGGATAGCTGCCCAATAGGTGCCGAGCGAGGGGGCATCAGGCGCTGAACAGGTCATGGCCGAGGCGGTGGCCGAGGTGGTTAATATTCGCTAATTCGTAATCAGTAACGGCAGCCGGTTGCTGCTGCTGCCTCATTCGCTTGGTATGTCGTACGGATACTGGATACTACTAAATGCACAACTCTGCCTTGCCGCAACCGACCGGCCGTGTGCTGGCCTCCGCCCGCGGTGACATGGCAGAAGAGCCACAGGTAACAGACAGTCAAGAGAAGGAAAAAAGAAAGGAAGAAGAAAAGCCTCAACTGTCAAAACTCGACGCGGGGTGGAGCCAGGCAGCTAACTTGAGACGTCGGGCCGCTGCCACGCCATCTTCAGGCACCAACGTTAGTTTATTAGTGTTTTTGCGGTGTGGACGGCTAGAAAGAACGGGGAGTTAGTTGTCGGTTATTCTTACACGGACTTGGTTGTGCTCAGTGAGGGGCTGTTGTTGTATTCTGACTACTGATTGTCAGTAACAGTAATCTTGGGGCCTAGGAGACAAGTCTCGGGTTGGGGCACAAGTCAAGTCGCACCAGCACCTTGTATGATGTATGTATGTATTTAGGAAATGTTGTCATCCAGACGTGCGTGTCGCCCCAGAAATTGACTCACTTGTCAGTACTGACTGATGTGCGCGCTCGATTCGTTGGCCTGATGAGGTGTGCAAGTTGGTTGTGTATTGCATCCGCAGCTTGTCCGTCCTCTCACCCGCAAGTCCTGGTTCCCCTCGCTTTCCAGAGTTACATATAGGGAAGCAAGCGCAGCTCAGAATATCCAAGGTCATGTTGATCCCGCCACTGACAACTGACGTAGATGACCTCATTCCACATACGCCACTCTCTGCGCAACCTGTCTCACCACAGTGCCATCTCGCTTAAAAAAGCAAGCTTTCACGAAACCGAAACTTGGAAAAAAGAAAAGGAAAAAAAAAAAAAAAACACTGCAAGTGCATTTATTTCATACGCATTACTCTCGTCTACGCATCCACTCCGGCGCCCTCTGGCTTGCGCTTCTGCGTCTGCTCAGCCAGAATCTTGCCGAACCTGCCCCGGCATGCGTCGTGCATGGTGTCCTTGACGCCCTGCCAGTTCTCACGAACGACGTCCTTGGTCGGCCGCGAGAGCACCTCGTCAATCTCTTCCAGCGACAGGTTCTTGGTCTCGGGCATGAAGAGGATCTGGTAGACCTCGCCAAGGACCGCGATGCCGCCGTAGAAGCCCAGCATGAGGCCCGTCGTCGTGAAGGCGTCCTTCATGGCGCTGAAGTTGTAGGTGACGATGAAGGAGACGAGGAAGAGGAGGGCGCTGGAGGTGGTCATGCCGTAGCTTCGGAGGTAAGTGGGATAGACCTCGGACGGGATGACTAGACGAAGGATGTTAGCATGGCTGATGAAGAAGAAACTAAAGAAGGGAAAAGGCAAATAGAGAGGGAAGAAACCGAAAGGAATGAAGAAGAAGAAAAGAGGAAATAAAGAAAAGAAAAGGCAGACTGCGGTGCTTAAAACGTACCCCAGGTCAGACAAGCATAGGAGCCAAAGAAGCCCATGTAAATGATGAGGCCGGCGAGGTAGATGCCCTCGGCTGCCTTCAAATTCGTGTTCGGGTCGAATCGGTTCGCAACTCCAATGAGGACAAGTCCGATAAAGAATCCAGGAAGCATGGTAATGGCCCAGAAACGGCGACCACAAGTTTCCATCAGGAAGATGGCCGGGATGGTGCCCAGCAGCAGCGCTCCGCCGCCGACCAGGGACATGTAGTTTGCCTCTTCCGGACCGAAGCCAATCTGATTCATAAGAACGGACATGTAGTACAACACTCCGTTAACCCCCGTGATCTGGCCCAGGAGAACCATGGTGTTGGCATAGACAAGTGCACGACGAGCGCGAGGCACGCTGTTGAGAATGGTTAGATGAACGGAAGCCTGGTGGTTTGATGATTCGTGGTTTTTGGGGGAAATCTTACGTGAAAAAATCCATCCAGGGATAGTTTTTGTTCTTGGCGCCTTCTTGGACGGCAACTTCTTCCTCCTGGACGGAGCAGGCCATGGTGTAAAACTCTTCCCGGGATTCTGCATCGGCGAGGCCTCGGATCCGCTTCCAGACCTTGAAGGCCTCGAGCTTCTTGCCCTTGTGCATGAGATAGCGGGGACTTTCTGGAAGAAAAAGCATGCTTGGAATGGTTAGTATTTAGGTGGTAGGAGGAAAGAAAAAGAGAGTCTTGCCCGAAAAACATGACGGTAGAGAATAAAAGAGAGGAGCCGAGAATGTAGCGCCAGTTGCCAGGAACCTTGAGGAAGATGGCGGCCACGGCATAGCCGAGGACCTCTCCGAGGGCAATGTTGAATTGGTACAGGGAGACCAGGTTGCCTCGCATGCGCCGCTGGACGGTCTCGGCAACGTATACGGGCACCGTACCGCCCTCCAGACCGACACCCATTCCGAGGATGACTCTGGCCGCAACAATCATACCTGCGCGCGCCAGCTAGGTTAGCAAAAAGAGCGAACCCCGACCCTTGCAGCCCCCCTCCCCCCCCTCAGAAAGCTCACCAAAGTCCATCGCGCCGGCTTCGAGAGCGGCTCCGACGGTGTAGAGGAGGATGGAGATGATGATGGCCCATTTGCGACCAAAGTACTCGTTGGTCGGCGACAGGATGAGCGCGCCGCCGACGGCGCCGAGCGGCATGCCCGAGTTGACCAGGCTGTTCTGGCGCTCGGAGAGGCCGAGGTCCCGGGGCAGGTACAGGTTGGCGCCGGAGATGAGGCTCTGGTCGAGGCCGGACAGCAGCCCGCCCATGCTGGCAAAGGCGACCAGCAGCCAGGTGAAGTGCTTCGGGTCGGCAAAGTCGACCTGGAAGAAGCCCTTTTGCGGCCCGCCGGCGGCGGCGAGCTCGCCCTCCATGCTGGCGATGAAGCCGTCGACGTCGGCGGCGGTCCGGGACGACACCTTTTCGAGGGCGTCGATTCGCGGCTTGTCCATGTCGGCGCCGGCGGCGGCGACGGAGGAGGAGGAGGACAGCTTCCGGTCTTGCTGGGCCATGATGAGGGGGAGACAGGCAGCAATGCGCGGGTTGATGGAGGGAGGGAGAGAGGGAAGAAGAAGAAGAAGAGCAGAAGAGCAGAAGAGCAGAAGAAGATAAACTCTGGGATGGGGTCAGGGTACTAATAATGCTAAATAAATTGGGGATTGGGGATGCAGCGTTGCATTTATACTGGTAGCCTGAGCGAACTGCAGGTCTCACAGCGGGCCGTATGCGCCGGGGTCCCCTCCAAGTGCTCGCTTATCCGACAATTCCTGGGGAGAACTTGGTGCTGATACTCGAATTGATTCCCATGTTTGGGGCTGTCGATGCATGCGGGCAAGGCTAGAAAGCTAAACATGTAGACGAACCAAAGTCAATGCAGGCAACTGTCAAGGAAGACAGGAGGCTATTGTCCGTTATCGCGGCCTTGTTCCCCCCGAACCCATCCAATAGGCTTTCATGCCCCTGCTCCTGCGTCCCCGGACCGACAAAGTGGCAAGCCATGGCCGATCTGGCGTTTCCTTGATCCTGGATTTGGACAAACTAACGCAAGCCCTCTCAAGCCCTCTCAAGCACAACTCGAATCAGTTTCTCCATTCCATCCCGTTAGCCGTCCACACCAGTCTCGGTTACATTGAATCAAGGGCCAAGTACATGGACTAACTGTATTTCCACTGGCAGGCAGCACTGTGAGACTGTGCTTCGATTCCCATCCTGTGGTGATGCAGAAGGCAGAGGAAGGACGCTCCACGCGCGGGCAGAAAACGCTCAGTAGCCGATCGGCAACTTGGCAAAAGGGCCGAATTCAATTTTCGGATTACTATACACAGTTAGCTGTAATAGTTTTAGTACAGCTCCTCTTATTTCTGGAAGGATTCGATGCATATGCGTCCTTGTCCTGCAGTGGGTTTTATTGCTATTAGTAGCATTCAAGGTTTGAGTGGGAATGAATAGTTCAAAATCAAGCAGCGGCAGTTGTACATGAAATCACAATCGGCTTCTCCTGCTTCCATCCGAATTTCTGATGCACCCTGTCGCTAACAAATAGCATTACCAGCTCCTCCCGGGTAGGGCATGTCTCGTAAGACAAGGATGAAACCAGATGCAGTAGGAGACTGTGCTAAAATGAAGGCGAAAAACAGAAACCCATTGCTTGAACAATATTTACAGATTCACAAGATTATGTGCATCTCCAATCTATCAACTGGTTTGGCTACTGGCACATGGTTGAAACACGACAAGGATGCCCGCAACGACGGAGGTATCAGACCCATCACTCTTGAACGGATGCACCAGATATACATGACTCGAGTAAATCTCCGAGCTAATATAATGAGGAGACGATTTTTCTGGTTGCGAGCCCGGCAAGGACGGGCGGCTAATGTCTGCGTGCTACCCGGCAATCAGCTGGTCTCTACACTTGCTACCCGGGACAGCGAGATCGCCATGCTCTGGCGAGCTTCTGAGCGGAAGGGGGGTTGAGCAGTAGAAAATTGAATATCGAATTGAAATTATCTCGATATTTTCACATATTCTATGCAAGAGTAAATGCTGTCCTTTCCTTGTCACGGCTTCTCAGACATGACAACTAGCGTAGTAAGAACCCGGCCGGGCCGGGTATTTACATTACCCCAGATTATCGGGAATATGATCAATACCAGAAGCCACATATTACATATTATAAGACTCCTACAAAACCTGACAGCAAGCGATTGCCATTTCCCTTTACACTTTCACAATGTGGCGATCAGCACGGGTTGTTTTGGGCCGGCCATTGATGGCAGGCCGTGTCGAGCAGCATCTGCGACGACCACTGTCCACCACACAACCGCTGGGCAGCATCATGGACACGACAGGCTTCACCGAGAACCAGCTGATGGTCCGCGAGGCCATCTCGCAGATCTGCGCCTCCTTCCCCAACGCGTACTGGCGGGACAAGGACCGCACGGAGCAGGACCCGAGCGAGTTCCACGCCGCCCTGGCCGCGGGCGGCTGGCTCGGCATCGCGCTCCCCGAGGCGCTCGGCGGCGCGGGGCTGGGCATCGCCGACGCGACCATGATGATGCAGACCATCGCCGAGTCCGGCGCGGGCATGGCCGGCGCCCAGGCCATCCACGCCAACGTCTACGCCACCCAGCCGCTCGCCCGCTTCGGCTCGCCCGCCCAGCTCCGCGACACCATCCCGGCCATCATCGCCGGCCGCTGGCGCGCCTGCTTCGGCGTCACCGAGCCCGACGCCGGCCTCGACACGCGCCGCCTGTCCACGCGCGCCGAGCGCGACCCCGACGGCGCCGCCTACCGCATCACCGGGCAAAAGACCTGGATCACCTGCGCGCAGGTCGCCTCGCGCATGATCCTGCTCGCGCGCACCGCGCCGCCGCCGCCGCAGCGCGTCGTCGTCGCCACCACCGACGGCAAGCCGAGACACGAAGACGGCCTGTCGCTCTTCTGCATCCCGCTGGACAAGGCGGCGCCGGGGCTGACGGTGCGGCGGATCCGCAAGATGGGCGGGCGCGCCGTCGACGCCAACGAGGTCTTCTTTGACGGGTACCGCGTGCCGGCGTCGAGCCTGGTCGGCGAGGAGGGCCGCGGGTTCCGCGCGATCCTGCACGGGATGAACGCGGAGCGCTGCCTGCTCGCGGGCGAGGCGCTGGGGCTGGGGTACGCGGCGCTGGGGCGCGCGGCCGGGTACGCGGCGGCGCGGGTCGTCTTTGGGCGCCCGATCGGGGCGAACCAGGGCGTCGCGCACCCGCTGGCCGACGCGTACATGCGGCTCGAGGCGGCCAAGCTGGCGACGTACCACGCGGCGCGCCTCTACGACGCCGCCGAAGCCCAGGATGCGGGCAAGACGGCCGCGGAGGGGGGAGCCGGGCCGGCCGCGGCCGCCACGCCGATCACGCAGGACGCCGTGGGGGTCGCGGCAAACAGCGCAAAGTACCTGGCTGCCGAGGCGGCGTTCACGGCGTGCGAGAGGGCCGTCCTGGCGCACGGCGGGATGGGCTACGCGCAGGAATACGATGTCGAGCGCTGGTTCAGGGAGTGTCTGGTGCCGCGGATAGCCCCAGTGAGCCGCGAGATGATACTCAACTACATAAGCGAAAGAGTGCTGCGGCTGCCTAGAAGTTATTAGAAGTCAACTTGGACTACATTATGAGTCATCTGAGAGCAATTACAAGCGAGATTCTCCTTCTGGTGAGGCGTGAGGTAATTACCGACCTTCTGATTCTGTCGCCCATTGCGACAACGGAGAGGCTGCCTTTGTGGGTCACTGGCGCTCGGCATCTCAATCTCGGTTACTTGACTCCTACAACACCCGGCTCCTACCAGCAAAAAAAAAAAAAAATTGATCTTCTTTTCTACGGCGGTGAAACAGCGTCGCAAAGCATCAACTGGGGAAATTAATCATCAAGTTCCATATACCCGCATGACCTCACACTTAGCCTCGCCGTCGCCGTCCGCGACCGAGGCCGCCGCACCGCTGTCGCCGGCCAAGAAGCCGCGCGCAAAGCATGCCTGCACCGTCTGCAACTCGCGGCGCGTCCGCTGCGACGTGATGGAGGTGCAGCCCTGCACGAACTGCGCCGAGGCCGGCGTCACCTGTGAAGTGTTGCCGTCGCGAAGAGGAAGGTGAGTGCCTTGGCAGTGTGGAGGAACACGAAGGGGAAGGCCCAACGACAACTCGGCTAATACCAACCAACCCCCCCCCCCCCCTAGATATCCTCGCAAGCCACGGCACAAGGGACCCAGAACCAGGCAGGCTCGAAATGGAGCATCTGCCTCGGTCCCTACGGAGGAGAGCACAGATCCAGAGGACGCGGCCCATGCCCGCCGCAGCACCACCAGCGCCACCCAATCGCCTTCTCACGCCCCATCCGCCGCCTCTTCCGGGCCGCCTCCGGCGCCTCCGCAGTTCCCTACCACCACTCCCGCCGCCTCCAGCGCCGGCAGCACCGGTGGGGCCGGCCACGGCTACCGCACCAGGAAGCAGACGGCCGCGCGCGAGCTCAGCCCGCCGCGCGCCGCCGCGCCGTCGTCCTCGCCTCCGCCGCCGCCGCCTCCGCCCGCCGCCTCCTCCTCGACCAAGGCGTCCGGCTCGCGCTTCTTTGGCGAGTCCAACTTCCTCACCATCGTCTCCGGCGGGCGGCCGGGTGATGACCGCGGCGACGGCAGCACCGACCACGCCCACGCCAACCACGCCGGCGGCGAGGGCGGGGGAGGGGCCGGGAGCGGCAACGGGAGTGGCGGCAGCGGCGCCCAACCCCGGCGGTACACCTTTCACCTGCCGGCCAAGCGGCCGAACCCGGCCCAGCCGGAGGGCTCCGGCATCAAGGACTCGGTGCTGCGGTACCTGCGCGACGAGGGCGTGTTCGACCTGCCGTCGGCGGAGCGGTGCGCGCCAGCGCTGCGGGCGTACTTTACCTGGTTCCACCCGTGCTTCCCCGTGGTCGACGCGGCGGACATTGCGCGCCGCTTCACGGAGAACCGCGTGCCGAGGGTGCTCATGTACGCGATGCTGATCCTCGGATGCACCTACTGCCACGACGGGGTCATCACGGACATGGGGCTGAGCGACCGCTTCCAGGCCAAGACGCTCTTCTACACGCGCGCCAAGCTGCTCATCGACGCCGACTGGGAGCGCGACGAGATCACGCTCATCCAGTCGCTCTTCCTGATGAGCTTCCAGCGCAACGGGCCGGCCGACGTCCGCGACGTGCGGTACTGGCTGGGCAACGTGATTACCCTGTCAGAGTCCATTGGTCTCCATAGATCGTACGTTGTCATTCTGAAACCGTCCACCTGGCTGAAAGAAAAGAGAGAGAAACACTGACTCGTAGTCTCTTGTAGGTCCTGTCAAGTTTCCAAGACGGTCGAGTCACCGACCATGAGAAGGAGGATATGGTGGTCCATCTACGTACGCATCTGCTTCTGGATTGCACCCTGAGGAGAGAGTTTGCTGACGATTCCCGAGCAGGTACGCGAGAGGCAGTCGGCGGCATCTCTCGGCCTGCCCAGCCGCATCAGGGACGAGGACTGCGACATTGAGCCGCTGAGCGCCGCGGACCTCGAGGCGCCCGACGTGGACCTGGAGCAGCACCCGATCCTCGCGCCGACCAAGCCGGAGCACATCACCTACGCCATCAAAATGGTCGAGGTCTCGAGGCTGAGTACGCAGACCCCGCGCCCCCTTCCCCCCCCCTACTATCCCCTGCAGCCCGCTAACGAGTACACACACACACACACCCGCAGTCGGCCGCATCATCGACCTGCACTTCGTCCCGGGCCGGACCGGCTCCAAGGCCAAGGACGTCGAGAGCCTGGACAATGCCCTCGAGGCGTGGAAGGACAGCCTGCCGCAGAGCATGCGCTTCCTTTCCGACGAGACTAACACGTCGATCTGGGCTTGCCTTTTACACCTGGCCTACAAGTATGTAAAAACTCAACGGGATCCCCCATATAGCCGAGGAGTACAACCCGCCCCCTAGCTGACGCAAGAAAAATGACAGCCACCTTCGCATCCTCATCCACCGAAACAGCTACCTGCACTCCAACGACAAGACGGAGAGCAGCATGATTGTCACGGCGTCGGCATGCCGCATCAGCCGCATCGCCGAAGACATGTACACGAGCGGGATCCTCGGCTGCGGCCAGATGCACATGTGCGTAACTACCCCCCCCCCCTCTCTTACCACCCCAGATCAGAACAACTCACCGAAAAACCACGCACAGGATCACGAGCCTCTTCACGTCCCTGTGCATTCACGTCATCAGCATCCGGCGCGACACGGGCGTCAACCGGCGCATCGCCGAGAACCGGGCGCAGATGTGCCTCATCTGCCTCAAGGAGATCCAAAAGTACTGGCGCATCAACAACAACGTCCTCGACATCTTCTTCCAGTACCTCGACGCCTCCATCGCCGACCGCCTGCACGCCAAGCAGCTCTACACCAACAACGGCATCACCATCACCACGACCGCGGGCCGCGCCTCCTCGCCGCCGCCGCCTCCGCCTCCGCCGCCGCCGCAGCAGCAGCAGCAGACGTCGCTGCCGCCGGCGTCCTTTTCCATAAACGCCAGCGTGCCCTGGCAACCGCAGCAGACTGCGGCGGCCATGGAGACGGTGACGATGGCGCAGTCGCCGCCGCAGATGTTGGCGCAGCAGCAACCGCCTCCGCCGCAGGAGCAGCAGCAGCAGCAGCAGCAGCAACAGGCGGCCATGATGATGGGCTTCCCCGGGCCGGCGAGCAACGTGCCGGACATTATATTCGACGACCAGTACTTTACCAACTTGATGAACGGGCACTGGGAGGCGGACGAGAAGATAAGCGAGCTGGGCCTGTTTCTGCAGGCTGATGACATGACTGGTGGCCGCGGATGGAGGTGAGGGATGGGGCTTGTGTCTAGACAGATAGATGATGGCGTTGAGGATAGTGTACGACCCGGCAACAATTAGATGTATACATGGGTTTCATCATGGAAACTTGATGAATGTAATTTCCACTTCTTTTTCTTTCATTTTCATCCATTTCAACTAAACCCCCTTCCTCCCACCACTCACTCCGCTATGACTCCCTACGAAAATGAACCGGCGCAGCCTTGTCCAAGTTAGCAGGACCATGACAGTGACAAACCCAACCAGCAGCTTTCCATCTCCCTTATCTCCTCACCATTTTTCTCTTCTCCTCTCTCCTCCTTTTCTTTGAACCATCTATAAAACGCCACAGGCTTCAACGGGGGGGGGGGGGGGGGGGGGGGGGGGGGGGGGGGGGGGGGGGGGGGGGGGGGGGGGGGGGGGGGGGGGGGGGGGGGGGGGGGGGGGGGGGGGGGGGGGGGGGGGGGGGGGGGGGGG
>JANZYN010000152.1:0-65938 GCA_025583755.1 Cordyceps tenuipes
CCCCCCCCCCCCCCCCCCCCCCCCCCCCCCCCCCCCCCCCCCCCCCCCCCCCCCCCCCCCCCCCCCCCCCCCCCCCCCCCCCCCCCCCCCCCCCCCGGTTGCTCTCTTCCACCTTGACGATTGTACAAAAAAAAAACACCTTGTTGTTTCACTGGGAGTATATTTCCTTTTTCCCATCTCCGACAGAGGAAGCCAAAAAAAAGAAATTCTCCCGCCCACCACCTACTTGGCTTTCGGACTTCGTAGAGCTGGGGTTTTATTCCATCATGTTCCAAGGCAGCAAAGCAAAGCAGCGCAGAACAAGAAATTTTCGAAAAAAAAAAAAAAAAAAGCAAGCTGAACAAGTAATACCCGAGACTTTCGTACTACTCTTGCGCATGACTGGTCAGGTTTATTCAAGTTATTTGAATGCCCTCTTCATCCCCCCCCCCGGTTCCCCGCGTGTTGCTGCTCGGAGATTCCAACTCGGCCGATACGGTTCTTGATTTAGCCGCTGTGCCAAGAACGTGAACGACGCCCTCCCTTGGTATTAGCTCCGATTTTAGAATTGATATGGGTCGTCCCGGGATTTTATGGGGGACGGGAACAAATGTTATTTTTGGAGTCACGGGGAGGGCGCAGGCGGGCGAGGGCCGATGGCAATGCTGCTTGGGCCGCAAGTTGACTTGGTTGGGTGGCAGTGCATCATTTCCACATAGAAATTCTGCGTGTCTCAGGCGTCTCGGGTGGTGGACGTGGGAAAGGAGGTTTTTATGAGCAGCTTCTTCAACCTTGGTGTTATCAGGACAAGACAAGACTGTCAGAGAATTGTGCCAAGCAACGAAATGCTACTAATAAAGCCCTCTTCACACTCATAATCGGTTGTGCTCAAGTTGGCAATAGAGTTCAATTAATCATATTCTTGTATTAATCCATCAGTTTTACCCAAGCTGGCAAACGTATCCGGCCCATCCTCTGTTCTATCAAAGTACTAAGCAGCCGTATGTAACCCAAAATCCCCAGTTCGAACCCTTCATCTCAGCGGCTGTATTTAAAAGGTATCCCAAACGCCATGCTTCTAACGCAATCAATTCCAACAATTCGGGACGAGCAATCAGAGCATCATAGCAGCGGCACCAATGGCAAACAGAGGAACCGCGGCGGCCATCTTAGCGGCCCCAGCAGTAACGGGAGTCGTGGGAGCCGTGTTGCCGACGGTGCGCTCACCCGAAGGGGCGACAATACCACCGCTAGGCTGAGTCTGGCAGTTAGGGGACGAAGGGCGACTATCAGCCAGCTGAAAGTCGGCACAGGTTAGGCGGGTGGTATTGGCATAATGAATGACAAAGGAGGCGTTTCCAAAGAAGGCAGGGCTCGCAGGATCGAGCGACACGAAAGGATCAACGAATTCGGAAATGAACGGATCACTGGTGATCTTTCCATGCTTGCCGCTGAGGTCGCCAACCTGACAAGACGAGGGCTTCGAGTTATCGCACGCGGGCAAATCGCCGCGCTTGGTGGGATCGAGGTGACCCAGAGTAGCGGTACAGTTACCGCCGGTAGCGGGCTTGACGTGGAGATGGTAGACTATTTTCACGAGCGGTTAGAAAGAGAGGCCCGAGTAGAGTGGCACAAGGCGACAGCAAGACATACTGAAGGGACCGCCAGACTTGGGCAAGTTGGAGAACTTGACGGTGAACTTGGTGCCAACACCATCCTCGGGAGCAGTGGCAGAGATGGATCCGACAACGTTGCCTTCGATCTCAGCGTTCGCGAAGAAAGGCTTGCTAGGCAGAATGCCATAGTACGTGACACCACTGGGGTTGTTTTTGATGACCGGGGTGTTCTCGTAGGCGGCAGCGTTGCCGATCAAGGCAGCCGAGGCGACGGCGAGAAGAGTCTTGGTATACATGACGCGTTTGTATTGTCGTGGGCTATGGAGAGGTCGGTACTAAGGTATGCAGGCCTGAAGGATTTTCGGCACAGACGGGGGCGCGTTGCAAACAACAGCACAAGGGCGAGTGAGTGTAAGCAGTAAATGGATATTAATGAGAAAGGGTACGACTAGCGCACGACGAGACGATAGAATGAGTAAGACGATTGAAATGTTGAACTGATGGGATAAGGAAAGGGGACACAAACAGGGGAGCGAGGGGGAGGGCAAGTTAAATAATAAGCAGAGACATAGGACGAGAGGCTGGGTGTTGCAAGGCAGGTGCAGATCTCGGGATGTACCTGCCTGTCTGGGTACCTACCTTAGCAGGTAGCTACGTACCTGTGCCCAGGTATATGGGTGCCTGGGTACATCCTTCGGGTCATTGAGCAACGAAGCAGCCCGGTCAGCCAACGGCGGCTAACGAGCCAGCGGGCTGATTTTGCCGTACGGAGCAACTACATGGTGTGTGGCAAGGCTGCAGAGAAACGGGAAACGGAAACAAGGAGAAAAACGAGAAGAGATACGAGTCTGTAGCATGATCGGCGATTCCAAAGCGCGCCGTGGGTGTGAGTGGGGGCGGAGCCCGTTTCCTTGTGGCTTGGCTGGCGATTCCCGGGCGTCACTCATTACAGTTAGAATACTGGTAAAGTGAAGGTGATGAAAGGTGATGAAAGGTGATGAAAGTACAGGTATTACTCTGCAGTGTTGCCAATGCATCTTCTTCGCTCTCACTTGTTGCGAGGTGGATGCCCTGCGTCGTAGATACCGTGTACAGTATCTCTACTGTGTACTGCGCGCTCCTGCTGTGTTAGTATGTACAGTGGTCTTTTGGTGTTAAGCAGCCCAGCTCAAGCCGCGCCGCGCCACGCCGCAGCCCGCCCTCTGCGGATAACAGGCCCAAGGACCTTGGTTATTTAGTGATCCAAGGGCCTTGTCAGGAGGTGATCCAAAGGCTTGTCTAGTGGAGAGGACCAGGGGATCAGCCCAGCGTCGCCAGGGGCCCCTGCAGAGGCGTTACAGCTCTCTTCCACGCTAACGCTTCGCTGGGGCGAAACATCCCAATGGGCCGACCAAATTCCTCTTGCGATTTTTTAACGTTTAATTGAGGTAGGTGAGTGGGCATGAACAAGCCCGAGTCAGGCAGCATCTTCTCTTCTCATGTTGTCGGGCTTGCATTGGCCATGGCGAGTTCGTCTGTCTCACGCATGCCTCACGCTGAAGAGTGCATTGCATGGCGCAAGTCAAGCCTCGTTTGGCCGACGCCAGGCACGTTTGTGAATGGCGTCAATTCCGAACCCATCGCTCGCTCGCTCAATAAAGCCTAAAGCCCGCAGATGATGAGGTGGTGGCTCGAAATGATAACCCATTCTGTCGAAGCAGAAACAAAAGGCCAAACAGGGCCCTAACGATCTACCCTGCACCAACTCTCGACTAGTAACAGGGGGTCAGATCCATGTGCGCGGGGAAATCTTTGCACCGCCGCCGGCGTTCGGCGCCGACGCTGTTGGTTTTGTTTGTGATTGTGCTTGTGCTTGTACGTATACGTAATGATTCCCGATGACTGACTTGGGTAGCTCTTGGCAGGGGTCTCGGACCAGTGGCAGAAAAGACAAGCAAAAATGCAGGGACGATGGAAGAAACCTGGGGGCATACAGTAGGGGCGGCCAGGCCGATTCGACAGGGTACCCCCTACGGAGATGGAAAAGATGAAGTAATCGATACCGGCTTCGTACATATGATTTGTTTTCAACCTAAAAAAAGAAGATCATATATTACCATTTATAGACAAGTGTCGATAAAAATACCCGCTATTACGCCTCTTTCAAACTGATTCTTATAATAATTTACCACTAGCCGTCGCTGTCTCAACTGTCATCATGCAACGGAACACGTCTAGTTCATCACCCACAAGGCCGCAATATACCCATATGCTAATAAACAAGGCCAAAGATACCTTGCGCAATCACTGTGATTAGTTGTACCCCACAGCTAATCTCAGACTTGGCATCCAACAACCGATTTGCTGCGCACGGTTCCTCTTCCCTCCATCAGCAGCTTCACCAGTGCCAACACTCACTGATAAGTTTGGCAGCTGGTAATTGGTCCGCCTTCGATTCGTCCATTTTGTCCTCTGTACACCTTGTGCCTTGTGCGGCTATAATTTGCCAGGATGTTTCGGTCGACGTCTCGTGAGCTCCCCTTCACCCCGCCTTGTTCCCTCATGCTTATCCGTCAAGGTGAAGGTCTGATATAAGATCCGCTGCCAGCTAAACAAAACTTGTTTGATCTTTCCCCTACCCTTTTCAGGATTACCGGGATTTCCGCATACCCGATTTCGCCAAAGCCGTCCCCGGATACCCGTTTGACTTGACCACCGGTACCGGCTTACAGATGGGTGCCTTGAAAAGTGAGCAACGTCATTACTTGCATACCAGATCTACGAAATCTTCTCCTCAACCACACCAACTTGAAATAAAGCCAAGAAACAAAAACCACCAAGGGCTGCTGTAAGCGCCGCCAAGCTACCCTGACAATGCGATGTTAATATGTATCATGTATGCAAGCAACGAAGGAAGGAAAGAATGCAAGAAAGCAAGAAAGATAAGCCAGCCGCTGGCCATGCGCCACGTCAGCTGCTGGCACATACAAGTCATACAAGTCATACAAGTCACACCTCGAAATTTAGCAAAACTCCGTCCTGAGCCGAAATCCAGCGCGGCAAGACGCAACCTCGACCAGCAGCCGCCCTGTTAATTCTGGTACCAAGGCTGCATCATCGTCTGCTCTAGAGCACATGGCAGCCAGCGACGTCAAAGAAAGGAAACCAAGCTTTTCAAGGAATCGAGTCTTGAGCGTTCGCATTCGCACACCCCACCACCTGCACTCGTGCCTCTCATGCCCTCATTAATAAGCCGGTCGCAGCATCCAAGTATAAGGTATAAACTTTATGCGCATAACCACCTTATTACTATCAAGACAGCAGGAAAACACCACCTGGTTGAAACGCAGGGTATTGCTAAGGTGTGCAACGTAAGCCTCTCAGCATCATGCTAGTGACTACAAATAGGCCACGCTCCTTGGCGGCGCAACAGGACAGCTCCTGATGCAATGCCTCTGGTCTAGTGTTGATTCACCATGAAAACAAAATCTGCAAGACTGTCAGCCGGTACCACGTTTTCCTTCTCGAAAACCAAAGTTGTCTACATACCAGCCCCCTTTCCTACATGTGAAGCCAGGCAAAAAGCGCCCGGGTCATGTTGCACGTGGCACATCAGAGACTAAACATGCCCGTCGCATATGCAAAATAGACTGGGAATGATCCGCGGCCATTCAGAGTCTAACAAACTCTCTGAGGCTGTTAATTTCCACCCATATGTCTTCTGTTCCCCCACTAGGCCCTGGATCAGCATATCGGATCAAGACATGATCCACCATTGTGATTAATCCCGCCGGCCATTACAACCGATTTTTCGGGTCAAAGCCACTGTCGCTTCTCAAGACAAAACTGTGCAACACTCGTTGGCCTTGCCAGGTGTAACGCATAGCATCCCGAAGCCCGCATGGAGACTGAGGAGAATCAAACAATAGTTTCGATTGTGAGATGCCCGTGGATGAACGAAGCCGTTGCCTACAAACCGGCACGGACCTCACAGTGTTTGTTGGCTTTCGTCGCCAGAAAACAAGGGCCATGTGGTGTAACGACATGGCTATGCAATGCGACGCGGTCGAATACAGACTCATACGAATGTGCGTCTATATACTCTGTAATGCTACCAAAGAGCTGCAGAAAAAGACAAAAACTGCAACTCCTTTTCAGTGCGCGTCGCAGGCCAACCTACAACGCCAACCACCGGCCCCCCCCCGGTGATGCACTGACCCTTGTGTGCTTTTTCGGTTCATGTCTTTTCCGTGCTACTGGTTTGGTCTTGGCGACAAGCCGAAGAAAAGGCTTTTTTTTTTCTTTAAAATGACATGGGGCACGGCGAAGAACTCGATTTTGCGCTGGGGCAAAGGGCTGCCGAAGCCACGCGGGAACCCCTTGTTTCCCGCCATCACCGAGGGTAAGAGGATGCTTGATGGCACTCAAACAAAAGGACTATGCGACGAAAACTTAAAAAATTTGATTCAAAACATTGGCATTTGACCTTGGTAGTGACGCGTCGGTAAGTGATGGTGTACCCGGGTCCCTTCACGGAGAACCAGTTGCTTCCTGGCGCAACACAGCTTTGTCTCTCCAGCGGCCTCTGACGATTTTTGACGGAAGCACTCGTTTCTTTTCTCTCTAGATTGCAACCGGTTTCTGCACCATCGACTCCTCCACCCATCCTAAGACATCCCTTCTGCAGGCCACCCTCATTCCCGCCGCCATGGCAAAGAAACTAGCCCGTTGACAAAGGCAACTACAGGGTCTTCTGTATCATGGGTGCTTCAATCACACGGGCTAATGCATCTTTGCGCGGTCCACACCGATGAATCATCCGCGTAATTTTCCCCGGAGCAGCACAGGGAACGAGGTCGACGGCTACATTGGCAATCAATGTCTTGGTGGCCCGTTACCGTTTGTGTAGCAGCTATCGGCCGACATTTCGTTTGCGAAGTCCGCCTGCAATGATAATGTGTCTCTCGCTTCCGTTCTTGGCTTTCTGAGTCGAAGGCGGTCTCGGCCGCTCGTTGGTTTAAGAAGGGGTTGCTAAAGAAGTGTGGAGGAGTGATGATTTCGGGAGCAACGCTCGATTTGGATGAGAGCGCACAAGACGGGATGCCGGGTCGGATTTCAGCCATGTGAGCAGACGGATATCACCTTAATATATAGCCATGTGGCTGCTGCATGCTAGACTCGGAATTGTCTGATACCATCGCCTTCATCGTCAGGTTATTGCGGGGAGTTTGAAGTCAACCACATACATGGCACACATATCACTTGTAGGATCTTTGACGTGCTGTTTTTACCAATCTGTCAAGATATAAAGACATGATGGATCCCACACTTCTCTTCCGCATCCAAAGACGCGCTAGACGTGGCCGGGCTGGTCCGCAGCCGACTGAGCCCATCCTCCTCGACATTCAGAACGGCTTTTGCGCGTATGTTGCTAGCGTCCTGTCCCAGGCCCTGGGCCCGGCGTACTCGGGCACGCCAGTATCAAAAGAGACGAAGCGACCCATCCCAAACCCGCAAGTCGCCGTCGCGAGCGCCCCGACCCCGTCGCCGTCACCTCCCAACGCCGGCCTCGTCCACCTCCACCCGCCCGAGCGACTGATGACGACGGGCTGCTGGTGCCCGAACCCGTCCAAGCCGCGGCAGCACCACTGGCGGACGTGCGGCTGCTTTGTGCCGCAGCCAATCGTGGCCCCCGAGGCCGTGGTCGAGCCGTGCGCGCACCTGCCGTGCGCGCCGCCCGGCGGCGCCGCCTTCCACTACAACCCGGCAGAGCCGCCGGCGCGGACCGCGATCGCGCACCTGTTCTGCTTCGACCCGCTGGCGGCGAGCGCCTCGTACATGCGGTGGTTCCTGGCGATCCAGGGCCCGCCGGACACGCCGCCGTCCGAGGAGGACGCCACCTACCTGGGCCGCTGGCTGACCGACTGCTACTACAGCGACGACCACTACCGCGGCTACGGCGTGCCGAACCCGTACCTGCCCGTGCAGGACCGCGACACGGGCCGCCCGCTGTACGACCCGCGCTGGGACGAGGTGCCGGCCACGGACGAGCTGGCGCACGCGCATTTTCGCCTGGTGAGCCGTCTGTTCATGGAGCTGCGCGGCGACCCGCCGGAGGCGAGCCGCGCGGGGTGCTGGTACGATGCGGAGCGCGTGCACGGCGTGATTCGCTGGGATCGGATGAGGGTGCAGGAGACGATGGACAAGTTTTTGCCGTTTGTGCTGCAGGCCAAGGGAGAGAGGCTGATGCAGGCGGCGGCGGCGGCAGCATCGGAGCCGGGGCGATGCTGAGGCGGAGACTGGGAAGAGTGGAGGGAGTTGATGGGACCTGCTTGTGCTAATGAATCAGAAAGAAAAAGAAGCAGTATCTTCCTTGGTTAGAGTGATAGAATATGAAGCCAGTGAAAACGAATTTTCGCTTCGGTGTTTTGGCAGGCGCGATAACTGATGGCTTGGCATTATCAGCCAACGACCACTTCGAACAGCTTCCACGCAACTTGAAAGATTACCGTTACTTTAATCAGTCAACAAGTCGCAATACTTCAATACATACCAAGAGCGTGCAAACACTCGAGCCGTTTAGGCAGAAGTGGCAATTGGGCTGGCAACGCAAACGCAGCTGGCTGATACAAACGGCTGGCGTTGCAAACGAGTGAATGAGCAATCAGTCTTATTTCTAATACTTTGAAAATCTCTTCATTCCCACATCTCTCCTAAATTTCTCTCTATACAATTCTCAGCAGAGATCTCATCTTTCTTTTGCTTTCAATTCTACTCCAGTCGATCTGCACTTCATCTTGCATACGCACAATATCAATCACTGCTCACGACTTGCTATTCGGTCTCACAGCGAGGGTATTTCTCTCTAGAAACTCCAAAAAAAAAAAAACAATAAGAAAGTTACTAATTTGATTGCGAAAGGTCTGGGTTACCCATTTATCCTTTCAGGGCCCCTCGGACCGCCGGGATGCCGTCTGCAACTGGCCTATCCGTGGCCCAACTCAAGCTCATCATCCACCACGTTTTCCTCACACTTGGAGATCCCCAGAAGGAAGATGATACGGAGATTACTAGAACCACCGAATCAATTTTGTTGGACTACGTCTCTCGTGCTTTGCGGAATTTTGGCTCTCTTGATATCTTCAAGGCTAGTGCTGCCACCTGCGCGCTTGAAGCCATCAATTTTCTTCGCGATTCGAAGAACCAAGTCGGGGATCTTGATGCACGAAAAGTGAAAGAATTCTTTGAGAGGCTTTCAAAAGATGGTATTACCTTCATCGTCACCATTTTTGTAATGACACATGCTAATCCTGCTTCAGGCGGCTTTGGTCCCATCCATGTTCAAGCACAAAACGCGGTCGTCCTTGTCAGTCGCGCCGACGACTCGATTATTCTTGAAGCATCTGAGCTTGCGCCTAAGAATCAAGATGTAATGAGCACGCCAGGTAGACTGAAGCGACGCTTCCCAGGCTCCGCCGTGTCGATTCCATTGGCCGTGTTTAACGACCCCGACCTTCAATTCTCCTTGGCCGATGCACTTGCCAGGATGGGAATCGAAGAAACCAGAGATATGAAGCCCACGGTGAAAAAGGCTGGGCAAGTACACATCGAGGAACGAGACACTACAAATCCTGCTATTGTCACCGACTTCTTGACCACTATTCTTTGTGCACTTGGGGAGCGCGTCCAGGTCCAGGTCCTCGAAAAGAACACGCGGGAGCAAGTGAGCTGGAAAAATGCACTTATGCCCTGGAGACGATCGTCCCTATGGTTGCTTGCTCGAATCACCATGCAAATCATCTTCTCTCGCGCTGGGCAGCCGCACGTCTACAAGCAGTTCATGGTCTTCTTCATGTCCTCACTACTGGATGTCGCAGTGTCCTTGCAAGTGCCATCTGAGACTCTCTACTGTATGACGGCAAAGATATCCGGAAGACTGAAGAAGCTTGGAAACGATGCGCGGGATTGTTTGCGCGGTCGTGTAGGAACAGCAATGTCGGCCGCTGCCGAACACATGGAGGCATCATGGCAGCGTGTATCCCAAGTCTTGGACGCGAAGTTGTCGATGCGAGACACTTCACAGTACTGGCGTAATGATGAATGCGACTTATACCCGAACCTGGATGCCTTTATACATTCCATCGATCAACGCGACACCAACGCAGCTAGCCTCGAGTTTAAGCCCTCTTGGTCTGTGCCAAGGCATCGGGAATCAGAACTCCCCAAGGCCTTTTTTTCTGACATGGACCAAGAGGCTGCTTTTCAGCTCTTGGCATTTGAAGAATGGGTTTTTACGTACTTGGATCATTGGCTCGCGATGAACATCAATGACAGCGAAACTCCAGGCAGGCTGCTGGATGTGATCAAAAGTTACCACCAGAAAGCCGCCAGTAGATATTCTCGAAACCCCGAATCCATGTCTCTGATGCTTTTGACAATTCTGGAGCTCTGGGTTGCGTGCGATAAGTCAGCCTGTAAAGTACACGGACTGCTACAAAAGTATGCCCATGAAATTCCCGGTGAAGTGCTTCAATCTCTCATATTACCTTTCAAGAGAGACATGGAGCGCCTTCGGGGCATCGAGAACTATTTGGAGGAGCGCAAGCTGACACCATCGGAGCGAAACCCGTCGATCTTCTCAAGCTTCGGCGAAAGAAATTCGTTCGCCGTTCAGTTTTTTCAAAGCTCAGCTGAACACCAAAATCTTAAAAAGACAATCGAAGCTTGGGCCGAGGCCGAAAGAAAGCAAAAACGTGCAAAGTTGCAAAAGAAGCTTCAAACCTACGCGTACCACACAGCCACGGCCGCAGGGCTACAGCATGAGTTCTGCTCGTATGATATTCAAGTTCGCAATGGAAACTGCCAGCGCTGCTATCATGAAACAAAGGCCAAAAAGCTCTCCATTGAGGTACATGAATGGCCGCTTCCACCCGATGACCTCGCAGCACAAAATGTGGTCTTCGAGTTGCGAGTACCCACGGCCATCGAGCGTTGGCGAGACGCCACTGCGTACGTCATCTCGTCTGTGTTGAAGTCTACCAGCAGAAACTCCTCTAAGATGGGCAAAGAAAATTCTCTGTCCAAATACCTCGCAAATTACTATGCCTGTTGCACGCCAAAGCGTTTTGAATTGATTTCGACAACCAAGTCTCATCACCGCACGCATCGAAAACTCAAAGCGCTCAGAACCGCATCGGAGGGACAAGTTCTTCTCGATTCTGGTTTGACTTTTAGGTATTATGACAATGTCCTGTGTGAATGGGCAGCTTGCTTCCAGAGTACGAACAAAATCACAACCGATTGCACCTACGAGCTTTCAGAGCAATGCAGCAGCCTGCGACCATTTTTGTTCCGCCCTTCCGGGTCTCCCAATGGCATGCCAGCAAACCACATCATCTCGCAGCAGTCAAACTGCCCAGACCACTTGTCCTTGGAAGATTTCAGGGTCATGGCTGGTTTGCCTTGCGGTTACAGACTGCAGTGGCTGAACATACTCACACAGCTTCACATGCCGATGCTCAACTTTACCAACAAGGACGTTCTTCAGATTTTTTTGCAAGTTAGCAGACAAGTCGGATGTTTAGGGGGCAGTGTATACAGAGCTGGTCATCAGTTTCCTCGTCGCGAGAAATTCGCCATCGCATGCTTAGAGGGCCTCGAGGCCGCTCTTGACAAGATGAAGGAGAACTGGGAGTCGTACAATGCTGTTGACGGGCTCATTGCCTTGGCTACACGACTCTTGTCTCTATCAACGGAAGTCAAAGCGATCCACCGATGCTTCAAGTTCCTAGCCAAATGTCGCACAGTTGTTCGGAGGTGGATGTCTCTTCTACAGGACAAAGTGAAGAATTCGGAGACCGAGGGCACTCGCGCAGAATTTCTGGAAAGCAGTCTCAACGTGGCTCAGATATGGGTCGCATCATTTGACGTTGACCAGGAACATCTACGAACGACATTGCAGTCGACAGAAAATGCAGCCATGCTTCTCGAGGCTTCTATTGCTGCGTATGATGCTTCAGGTGGCGTCGAGGGTCAATCGATCGCCCAGCTGCGATGCGAAAGAACCTTGTTCAAGGCTTTCGAATTCTTGGATGATAAGATATTGAGAAGTCCATGCCTTGACATGGCGCTTCAAAAAGCCTGGTTGGCATATCCTGGCGGGGCGACCTGGGCAGCAGCCTCACATCCATACACACACTGGATGACCACAGCCATTCAGGCCGCAGGAACAGATCAAGAGTTGACTATACATGTCAGCATCTTGACAGGAGAGCTTCTTGTAAACGGGAATCCCTTGTCGCGGCTGCCGGCAAATTATGAACAACATCCTGCCTACGCGGATCTCTTTGGCAAAATGGCAATTGAAGTTCTACCGACGGATCTTCCTGGAATGAGCCTTTCTTCCAAGAAGTTATTTCACGGTTATGCGTTATTTTTTGGACTGGATGAGCGTGTACATGGGGATCTACTTCTTGTAGCCAAGTCGGCTACGCGAGTGTTTGACCTGGTTCCATCCAGGGTTTTCGCGCAAAATTTACCACAGAAGTTCATCAACGACTTTGTCCACTGGTACGACAGAGAATCTCGGGTCGTGGAATTCCATGATAAGAAAAGTCCCTGGAAGGCCTCCCCGGATAAAACCTGGATTCTGAGGAGAAAGGACAAGGGGTGGGTTCTTGAACGACAGAGCCAGCATGTTTTGCTAAGTTTGGAGACTTCCAGCGTCAAACACTTTGCCAGGTTATTGAAGTCAATTGAGGGAAATGCATATATTCATGTCATTCTTGAAAAAAAACACGAAACGCGTGAAAGTCGAGCTGCCAAGACTTCAACTGGACTTCTTTGCAGAAGCTGGCTCCTCCAGGCTTTACTCTCGCCAATTCCGAGGGATGTATGTTGACGCAGATCAAGGCGTCGGAACCCTTGTGGGACTGGAGAGTAAATTAGTCTTGACCGATGAAGGCAGCCACCGCAAAGTGTTAATCCCGAATGGCGAGCCGAACTGGTCATGGGATCGCTCTCTGACGCATACCCGGGTGTGCATCCCCTATGGCGCTTCTCAGAGAGTCCACCCTTATGAAGTCGACACGCTTCTCCAACGATTGGTGGACAACGGCAGCATGCAGAGCAAGCTCGTGATTTGCCATCTCCACGGGCTCACCTCGTTCTGCCTTCCGGATAGGCTCACTGGGAAGACGGGATCAGAGCAGGCCATGTGCATTCTCCGGTCGGCCTCTCTCCGTTCTTTCGAGTGTTTGAAGGAAGAAGACGTAAAGAAGCTGAAAAAAATTGCACATCTATCTCCAACTAGGCAGTATTACCCCATTCATCTGCAATGTATGGAGACCGTGCGATGGGATGCTCAGCTGAGCCATTTGTCCCAGGACAACGCCTTCTATTTTCTCGTCCAAGAAATATTTTCCCAGGCCAGCTATACCAAGATGTTTTATCCTGATGAGTTTGACGACCTCGCAGCTCCCAATCATGTCGATGCTGTTCTCGGAAAACGGTATTCTATCAGGGCCGCCAGCTTTCAAGTGGACGGGTTCGGCGGAGAGAATTTCACCACTGACCACGATGCCGTCTACCAAAGCCGCGATAGGATAAATAACACTGTAGCATCCACGAGAGCTTTTCAAATTGCTGAAACCTTGACCCAGGGCCAGGTGAGCCTGGTATGCCCAGTCCCTAGTGGCTTCGCGGATAAGATGTGGCAGACGCTTTCCAGCAGCGCCCACGGCG
Source organism: Cordyceps tenuipes (assembly GCA_025583755.1). NCBI lineage: Eukaryota > Fungi > Ascomycota > Sordariomycetes > Hypocreales > Cordycipitaceae > Cordyceps > Cordyceps tenuipes. The sequence goes on from JANZYN010000152.1 coordinate 13,317, forward strand.
CAACTGGGCAGCTGTCGGAATCAGAGATACGCTATGGCTCTCGATGGATGGAAGAAGAGGGAGCTCTTCTGAGAAAATTTTGGTGCGAGTTGCATCGTTTGCTCGTCACGCCGTCCCCATGCAACAAATTCCAAGTCATGATGTGCCTCTGCACAATGGCTTTCTCGACAGACACAAGCCTGCCAGCACTGCAATGCCTTGCGATGTTTTTCAGGGCTCCAGAACTTTTTAATGTTGATATACCAAGCGCCGGCCACTACCAACTGTCTGATGGCTACCATGCGAAGCGGCCAGAGATTGAGGCAGCTGCCATGGCAGAGTCTACCGCTTTTAATGTCAGTCCAGAGTATCACTTGCCTAAACTGACCTGGGAGGATGATTCAGAATATCTTAAAAGACGACGGATCCAGTTTGAGAACAACCAGAACTCCGCCATCGAAAGCTTTGTTGCGGCTGTTTATGGGCAATGGGCTTGCCGGAAGCCAAGTGCCCCTTCGGGCCGCGAGGTTTACCTGAACTCAGCAGATACGATGAGTGAAATTTCGGTCATTTGGCAAAGTTGGTACAAAAACTACTGTTTTCGTAACTATCTACTGGAAGTTGAGGTAAAGTTGAACTCACTGCCAGTAATTGCAACTCGGTCCTTGGTGGACGTTACGGTCAGCAAACAAGGCTTGAAGCCTCAAACACGGAAGTCACTGGCTATAGTGCAATCAATGTTTACGTCGTCCAATCCTTCTCTGCACGGAGTAGACCAAACAGAATTAAATCTTGGTCAATGCAACGCGCTGTCGACCTCAACATCTCCGCGTTTGGCACTGTTACTGGAAAAGTTAAGCCAAGCCTCGACGTCCAAGCATCCAAGCCAGAAAAGGTACGTCGAGGAGTTGCGGCGGAGTCTCGAGGCTTTAAATTGCATTGAGCCCCCCCAAGTGTTGATGGCAGAGGGGCAAGAGCTGCGTGACATGCTTCTGTTCCATCTGCACACTTGCCGCGACAACGTGGGCAAGATTTATTCCATCTTGAAGGCCACAATCTTCGAAAGTTTGCAATCAGGTCTCTGTGGCAAACCTCTTGATTTGCCAGACGATGAATGGCAAGTGGCAACCACTTTTATGGCCCCGCGTATATCGTCCTCTATTTTGCTGGGTAATCTTGTCCAAACTCGCTGGGAGTCGCTATGTCCGGAGTGGCGAGAGGCACTGGTGATGTATGGAAACGCCCTGACTAGACTGCAGCGCGCAGAGAGGCTGTTCAGAGCAAAGTCCTCTTCGGATATTGCTAAAGAGTATGCAAATGTTGGTCATGCGAATTGGGATCCGATGAATAGTCCCGAAAACCTCCTGTTGGAGATTGAGAGTGGTATCTTGATTCGCGAAGTACAGGAAGACATCGCATCCGAGATGAGGAGTCCAGAGGGAGGAAAAAATTCTGTGATGCAGCTCAACATGGGTGAAGGAAAGTCATCCGTCATTGTTCCTATTGTCGCTGCATACCTCGCAGATGGACGTAAACTCGTGCGCACTGTTGTTGGGAAGCCACAAGCCAAGGAGCTGCAACGCACTCTCATCTCTAAGCTAGGCGGTCTTCTTAGTCGTCAAGTTTTTTACATGCCGTTCAACCGCTCACTGCGACTCACTGCAGACGATGTCAAGAGACTCAATCAGCTCTACCAACGATGCGTTGAACAGGGTGGTATTTTACTTGTGCAGCCTGAGCACCTCTTGTCATTTAAACTTATGACTATCGAGTACCAGTCGTTGGCAAATGGAAACAGCGCAGCTGAAGCTCTTGTTGATCTCCACCACTTCTTTCAGTCAAATTCTCGCGATATCGTGGACGAGAGTGACGAGAATTTCAGCCCGAAGTTTGAGCTCATCTACACGATGGGAGAGCAGGGACCAATAGAGCTTAGTCCAGAGCGTTGGATTATTCTGCAACGCGTTTTGGATGTCGTTCTTGATGTCGCAGTATCAGTACAGCAGCAAATTCCTGGGGGCATTGAGATTACGCATCGCAGTCATGGGCGATTCCCTCGCACGCGCATTCTTCGTGCTGAAGCCGGCGCGCAGCTCCTCCGTGAAATTGCGACAAGGATTTGCTGCACAGGACTTCCGGGCTTGCCTATTGGTCGACAAAGCGACAAGATGAGAGCGGCAATTTTCGACTATATTCTCGAAGAAAATGTCTCCGCAGATCAAGTTGCACTAGTAGAAAAGAATGATGGCTTCTTTACCGATTCCATCAAGGGATTGCTGCTCTTGCTGCGAGGCCTTATCGCAGGCAGAGTGCTGCTTTTTCCACTTCAACAGAAAAGATGGAGAGCCAACTACGGCTTGGATCCAACTCGAACGCCGACTACAAGACTGGCGGTGCCGTACAGGGCGAAGGACAGCCCGTCCACGAGAGCAGAGTTTAGCCACCCGGACGTAGTCATTCTGTTGACTTGCCTGAGCTCCTATTATGCTGGTTTGACCGATGAGGAACTGCTTTCCGCTTTCAACCATGTGCTACGATCTGACCAGGCAGAGATCGAGTACGGGCAATGGGTCTCAGACTCACCTGAGCTACCAAACTCGTTCCATCGCCTAAACGGAGTAAACCTGAAGGACGTGGACCAAGTCACGAGAGAAGTGTTTCCTCATCTGCGACAGGCAAAGAGCTGCGTTGACTATTACTTGTCCCAGATGGTCTTCCCAAAAGAAATGAAAGAGTTTTCACATAAGCTCTCGTCTTCAGGTTGGGACCTAGGCGCTCAGAAGTTCCACGCCACGACTGGGTTCAGCGGCACCAACGACTCGCGCCATGTTTTGCCTCTTGACGTGAAGCAGCTCGACATCCAAGAGCAGCTGCATACCAATGCCTTGGTCCTCGAGAATCTTCTCCGGCCAGAAAACACCGTGCAGCTGTTGCATTTTTCAAAGGGTATTCAGGACTCCGAGACCGACCGTCTGCTGGCATTCGTTGCGGCCGTTGATAACAACGTTCAGGTTATTTTGGACGTCGGAGCTCAAGTACTGGAACTCACGAATATCCAAGTGGCCAACAGATGGCTGGAACTTCTTTCCGTGGAGCAGAAACAGGACGCTGTCGTATTTTTCGATGACGACGACGAGACCTGCATCATTGATCGCAAAGGAGTTGTTGAGAAACTGCAGACATCGCCGTACGCCGAGCAGCTGGATCGTTGCCTTGTGTTCCTGGACCAGGCACACACTCGAGGAACGGATCTGAGACTCCCCGAAAGTTATAGAGCTGCGGTGACTTTGGGGCCAGATCTAACAAAAGACAGACTCGTGCAAGGTACGTTTGGTTGTACAAACATTGGTAAAGGTGAAGAAGCTAACCAAGCAACACAGCATGTATGCGGATGCGGAAACTTGGCCATGGGCAGTCGGTTGTATTTTGTGTTTCAAGTGAGATGAAAGCTCGCATTCATCAGGCCACGAACAAACCCGCAGACAGCGAAGTCGCGGTTGCTGATGTTCTGATGTGGACTATCTCCGAGACTCACACCGATTTGCGAAGACTGATGCCACTCTGGGCGATCCAAGGAGCGCGGTTCTACAACCAAAAAACTACCTGGGACACAGCTACCACAGAAACCGGGATCACACTAACCCAAGCGATCGCGGATGAATTTCTCGAAGAAGAGGCGCAGACCATAGAGTACCGCTACCGACCAAAGCCGTTAGCGAACGATGCCGACACAATGCTATCCTCGTTCGCTCGAGGCGGGCTCGGGGACGGCCAATCCGATTCACTGCATGCGATTAAACAACGTTGTGGCGACTTTGGCGTGACACACTTGCATTCAGCGGCACTACAGGAGGAGCAGGAGAAGGAAGTTGCACCCGAGGTTGAACAAGAGCGCCAGATCGAGCGGCCACCCTCCATGTCGCCCGCGGAGCACGAGTTGCATCCTGACCTGAAAACTTTTGCAACGACGGGAAACATCCCTTCAAGATCCCGCGCAATATACCCAGCATTCTCAGCCCTGGAGAACACAACCGTGGCGGAATGGATTGACCTGCACCGGTTCCCCGACGACTTGCTCGTGACGGCCGACTATGCACGGACAGTCCTGCTAAACAAAGGTGGCGGACGAGCAGACTCCTTCCAGCGACCCGTCCAATACATCCTCACCGGCTGCGACGCCAGCAGAGCAATCGTCATCAGCCCATATGAGGCGCAGGAGCTCCTCCCACTACTGTCTTCGTCGTCGTCGCGCGCGAGCCTTCACCTCTATGCGCCGCGGTCGACGCTCAGCCTGGAGCCCCTCGACGCGCTTCGCCTCTACACGGTCCCGGAGTCGGCCGCGCCCGACCGGGAGAGGCCGGCGGTGACGGACCGCGTCCGCTTGCTGCTGAACCTGTTCGCCGGCCAGCTCTACTTTGGCTCGTTCCGCGACTACGCCGACACGTGCGACATGCTGGGGCTCGCGTGGCAGCCGCGCACCGACGGCGTCGTGGTCGAGACGGACGGCTTCATCGCCGGCGGCGAGGGCCGGGTATTCGAGACGAGTCCGGTGCAGGGCATCAGGCTGCTGCTGACGACGCTGCGACGTGACGGTCGGGATATCAGCAAGACGCATTGGGGCCGCATTCTTGGTGGCGAGTTTTTGACCGCGGCAGATTTTGAGGCGTGAGAGAATAGGGGGGGGGGGGGGGGAGGGGATGATGAGAAATAAAAAAGGGGAAGAAAAGAAGATTGAGATTTTTAGTAAACCTGATGGGTTGGATGAAGATTTTGGAGATTAATAAGACACAAAAAGATCGGCGATGATTTCGGGTAGACTTTGGACATGAAAGGATTTACTGCTTGTTTCCACAAATTGATGCACACAAGGAACAAGACATAAACACATGTTTGCTTTTACACACTTCATAGAGAGAACAGAAGCGGCGTTTAATTGATTATATGAATTCTAAACAAACGAAAAAGATGCCGTCATATTTCTGGACCCGTAGAGTTGCTCCCATTTCCCATGCTAAGTCTATGCAAGATGCCGCCCATTAACAAACAATAAATTACCATCATAATACAGTGGGTATATAGTGTGAGTTTAAATCTCACTTGGCACGCTGCCGCCGCCGCCATTTTTATTTTCATTTCTGCTCGTGAGATCATGCTCGTTTACGCAGCGGCGTTGACGACGGTAATCGGCGTTACGGCGACGGGCAGACGCTGCTCACTGGGGTCGAGTTCGCCCTTGATGACCTGCTCACCATCCTCGACCTGTTCGGTGGGCGACTTCGCAGCGTCCGCGTCCTCGCCCATGCCGATGATGTCGATCCAGGACCAGTTATCGACCACGTCGCTGCCACTGCGGTCAAAAATGGCCTTGTCATCGGTGATGCCGTCAACTGGATGCTGCTGCGCGCTGCGGTCGACCGGGACGTCGTCGCCGCCGCCGCCGCCGTCCTTGCCGCCCTGCTTCTGCTGCTTCTTGACGGCGAGCTTGTCCATGTGGGAGCCGTCGATGAGGTCGCCGGTGTAGGTGCGCGCGACGGGGATGCCGTTGGCGCGGAAAAGCTGCAGCTGGGCGCGCAGGTTGAGGCGCAGCGCGCGCTCAGGCTGCTCAGCGTCAAAGATCTTCTTGGTGAGGAAGGGGAAGAGGATGCCAAAGTCGGATTGGCTGAGGTGCGCCGAGTTGACAACGTAGAAGAAATTGGGCTCGACGTGCTTCATGCCGCTCTTCGTCTCAAACGTCTGCGGGCTGACGACCTTTGTGGTGGGGTCAGGGGACAGCAGTCGTGCCTTGACGTTGAGGTGCTCTTTCCACTTGAAGAATACTTCGGACTCGACGACGAGGAGGCCGGTGCCACCGGGAGCGGACGAGGAGTCGGCATAAACGGGGAGTGGGAGATTGTAAAGCGGCGCCGAGTTGGGAGCGAGGAGCGGCAAGCACCACATATCGAGCAGCATGGTGACGTTCTTCTCGGTGATTTGCTTGCGAAGCCTGCTGTCCTTGGCCGGGGTGAAAAGCGGCTTCTCCATCGCAGCCACCTCGGGGACGTCGGCGTAGTATGTGCACTTGAGGAGCTGGTGGACGGTGGCAGCGCCAAAAGAGTGGCCGGCAAAGATGATGCTGCCGGGGCGCTTGACGTCGAGTGCGTTGACGAACTGCTCCAGGCTGGGCGTGGACAGGTTGAGATTGGTAAAGGTTTCGCCCGTGTCCATGGCCTGGACGGCCTCGTGGACCAAGCTCATCTCCCAGAGACGAATGCGCAGCTGATTCTCGCGGGCTTCGTAGACCTCGGGGGTAACTTCATGCGATATGCGGTTGTAGGGAATCTCCCGGCGAGTGTTTGCGGTGAAGAAACGGTTCATCTGGTCTTTGAGACGAACGTAGGTGACGACGGCGCTGCCGTCGCGGTGCTCGGGGCAGAAAACTACAATGCCGTGGGAGGCGAGGGAGCCGGCAATGTACGAGTACGAGGTGCGGTTGCCGCCGAGACCATGAGAGAAGATCATGGTCGGCCAACGCTTGTTGTCGGTGGTTGCGGACAGGAGCTTCGCATTTTTGTGTACGGGGATGGTGGTGTAATGGAGATGTCGGGGGATGAAACTGTGAAAGAGGCACGGAGCAAGTTAGCAGAGAGCTACCGAAATCGCTATACGGATGCACGAGATGCAGAGTTTTTGGCCCAACTCACGAGAGAACGCCGGCGAGCATGTGGTTGATGCCGACAAACTGGGTGTAGGCGGAGACGTGATTGCGCTGGGGCGCAGGCAGCCAGCTGATACGTTTCTCGGCGGATTCGGGGACAGCGGGGTAGAAGACGCGGTACTGAACGGTCTCGATTCCGGCATCGGTAGCGTGGGCCGGAGCCGGGCTGGGTGATGAGAGGTCGCCAACCGGGATCTCGACATCCATAGTGCCAACCTTGTAGGGGCCGGTGTACTCGGGAAAGGCAGGTACGGGGTTGAGCTTGGCGAGGTAGGCGGCCAGCCTACTGGTATTAGAGGAATATTTGGCGTCAGCCATGGCGATAGAGACGACGGTGACAGCGATGGTTCGTGTTTCTTTCTGTTGGTTGGCGGAAGGAAGTGGTTGTGGTTCCTAGTTGTGATGACGTGTTGGCAAGTTGAGGGTTTCAAAGTGTGACAAGTCGATATATTGCTACAGAGTTGCGGCTTGTCTAATGAATAAGAGAACAAGAAGAACAGGAAGAAATAGAAGAAATAGAGAGACGAAGAAATGAAGGAATTGCAAACGGCTAGAATGGGGAAAAGAGAAGAAAAGGAATGGGTAGTGATAAGAGGGAATCCAGGTGAAAAAGTTGCGCCCAGAAATGCATTCCGTGGGAACTAGGGCGGCCCGGGAGAGACGGAGAAAAAGTCTAACTCCAACGGGGTTCTGGAACAGGGGAGTGACAAGCAGTGACGCAATGGTTTTAGTGGGAAGCCACTGTGCTGGAAAGTACCTGTCGTGGCTTGTGTAATCTGTACCTCGCTAGTGTATTATAAGCCTAATAAGGTACAATAACTAATGTCTAATCTGGCAAGGCGCAGTGCTCCCTGCCCTATAGTACCTAGTATTTATGCAATTGCACGGGTTTCAGGGAGGACCAGCTTTTTGCGGTGCAGGTCGATGCCTAAAAATAAAACACTTGGTTGAGGCAGTGCCTGTTCCCTGTCTGTTCCAGGTTCCAATACACAATTGAGGCTCAAGTTAGTTGTCAACAAAAAGGACATAAACCATAAACTGCCCGGCCGCATCACAAGAGAAAATTTTCAGTCAGAGCCCCTCGGTAATGTCGCCTGCACGTAGCAGGAACCTAGCATTTGCTATGGTCCTCCAATAATCGCCCTGCGTGACCCGCGGTCGAGACTTTACATTTTCCACTCATGGGATGGATAGCCTGACAGCCCCTTTTATTACATGAAATGCCAATACCAGCAGCTTCTGAACTTGAATACGCCACTAGTCAAATGTTGTCTTTCGCCTGCATTCTTCTTTTGCTATGGCATTCTGTGCTTTGAAACCGGCGCGACTTGTACGCCCATGCCGTTTCAACACTGGCCTCGGTGGCCAAAAACCTCTTTTTCGCCGGCGACCCAGCCTACCTGCTACCAAGAATCTTACAACGAGCAGCCAACTGGCGACCTGGATCAACCTCACGATCAGGCCGCCACGGCCTCGCCGACCCAGCCTACATACAACCTACCGACAGATCTGTGCCTCTACGCGGCGTCTATTCACGTCGTCTAGTACAGATCGACTTTCGGATGGCGAAGAATTGGCCGAGGAGCTGAAATTCTTCAACCAGAGGAAATGGGGCTGGGTCATCTACAGAACCACCTACGGCGATGACGAGGCCTGGGAGCGCTTCAAGGTGCTCGTCACGCGCTATTCCCGTGCCGAGCTCGAGGATTCTGACATACCACGCACCGTGGCGGACGCTCTCGAATGGACGTTTGTGTCCGACCAGAAGACCCTAGACGGCGCTTCGAGAGATGCCCTTCGTCAACACTTCGTGGCGTGGATGGCGGAAGCAGAGCCCAGGGAACGACTACCCGGCCCGATGTCACGCATCGGAGTTGATGCCAAATCATCGCGGTATAAATACTTTGTCCAGGTAGACGAGGAGTCGCTGCGTAGCGTCGTCGATGCCAATATTTCGGATTGGTCGGACCCGGGCTACGTAAATCTAGTACGATGCGAAGAAGGAGAGGACTACAACCAGAGCCCCGAGCGAAGGCGCGAACAGGAAGAGTATCTAGACGAGATGGCCGATCCCGGGGGTGACAACGGTGAAATCTCTGATCTAGAGGATTGGATCATGCTTGCTGCCTCATCATTGACTCCAAGCTTCTATGCCAGCCTTGGATCACTCCCCGAAAATTGGTACATCTATTATTCCCACCCGCCTAATTGGGTAGCTCGTTAACCTAGAACCCCGACGTGCAAACGAGCAGCCGAATTCGGATTTCTCATCTTTCCGAACCCATTGAGACGACAAATCCAATAATGGCCCTGTCCTATTCCATAATGATATAATTGACACCTCATGATCCATATCACTTCATTTTCCGCGCTGCGTTGCGTTTGATGTCACCAATCCAGCCCCCCCTCAAATCACAAATCCACGATTTGTCTTCGCTTACCCCACGCTAGCTTCAACCCAATCCGTCTTTTACCTTTCGCACGACCAACCACGCTTCTCACTGTTGCATTGCGTGAAGCTATGGGAGACTGAATTACAACTACTTGGTTGCTGACAAAAACAGAAAATGTCTTCGCGCGCCCTTGTGTCGACCACGCCGCCGACGCGCACTATAAAACACCTTGCTCTGTCGCTCCCATCCGCCATTCTCCCCGCCGTTTATCATCATCATCATTATCATCATCATCATCATCATTATCAATCTTGCTGCTTCATCTCCCGCAATCACTCCACACACCGCATCCGCCATACCAACATCCAACCACCGCACTCTCAAACCACCACCGCCATGCCCTCCACCAACGACTTCGCCAAAGCGCTCAAGGCCGTGCACAAGCCCGGCCAGCCGCTCATCGTCCCCAACGTCTGGGACGCGCCCTCGCTCTACGCGCTCTCCTCCCTAAACACCGACTCCGCCTCGGGCCAGAAGCCCGTCGCCGCCATCGCCACCGCCTCCTGGGCGCTCGCCCACGCCCGCGGCGCCGCCGACGAGGACCTGACCGCCGAGCAGAACCTCGCCGCCGTCGCCGATCTCGCCCCGCTCGCCGCCGCCGCCGGCCTCCCGCTGTCCGCCGACCTGCAGGACGGCTACGGCGCGCGCATCGCCGAGGTCTTTACCGCCGCCGCGCGCTCCGGCGTCGCCGGCGCCAACCTCGAGGACAGCATCCCCTCCGCCGGCTTCGGCCGCGGCATCGCCGGCTCGCTCTACCCCAGGGCCGAGGCCGTCCAGCGCATCGGCGCCGCCCGCAAGGCCGCCGCCGACGCCGGCGTCCCCGACTTCGTCATCAACGCCCGCTGCGACGTCTTCAAGCTCGACGTGGACACGCCGGGGCTCGACGACGCGGCCCGCATGCGCGAAGCGCTCGACCGTGGCCGGGCGTATCTGGCGGCCGGCGCGACGACGGTCTTCTTCTGGGGTGGGGTGCGCGGGCTCAGCACCGCCGAGGTCAAGACGCTGGTCGCGGAGCTGGACGGGCGCGTGGCTGTGCTGCTGTCGAGGAGGGAGGGCGCGCACTCGACTGCCGAGCTGGCCCAGATTGGCGTGGCCCGGATCAGCATCGGCCCCTCGCTATACTTAGCGGCCATGAACGCCGTCAAGACCGGCGCGGCTAAGATTCTTGCCGGTGGTGGTCTAGTGTAAACAAGGTGACAAGGTCGGGGAGCAACTTTTTGGAGACAAGGAACTAGTAATGATAATGGCAGTTTGAATCGAGCAATACTGTCAAGTTAAGGCTACAATACCTCGCCGTGGCTATGGCAGCATCACCAATGAATGCTGTGTGTATGTACATGCATAATCTACACATTAATGCGTTTAGTCCGGTTCCTGCACTTACTGCCGCAGCGCATCTGCCAGCGTCTTGTACCACGCATTGTCCTTGACACCATATTCAATCCGCGCCACTTCGTCAACCAACGGCATACACCCGAATGCCCTGGCGAAGCGATTCAGACACTCGCTTCTTGCTTCCAAGTTGCCTTTTTGACGACTTACAGCAGTCAATGGGTTTAGGCTGAGAACCTGTTCCGAGCCACGCACCAGCAGGGGACCGCCCAAGCTCGCCGCTCTCGAATCTGGCCTCGTCAGCCTCGCCGCCGCGACGAAGTTGAGCGCAATGTCTTCACAGTTGGAGGTCTTGTCCACAAACTCCCGCATCTCCCGAACCGGTCGGAAATCAGAGTTGAACGCGTCCAGGATCGAAACGTCCACAAATGCCAAGTTTGTGAGCACAAGCGCGTACTTGTCGCCGGGTAGGCCGGTACTCCCAAAATCCAGTCGGGTTGACATGTGCGCAGCGGGCCAGGGCCCCGGTTACACGGTCACGGCCGAAGCGGCGCCACATTTCAAAGGCGAAGTAAAGGTCGGCAGGGCGGTAAAAAGCCGTCATCGTCGGAAAGAAGAACGGCGCGGGTGCGGTACGCCGGGTCGTTCCAGAGTTTTTCGTTCAGGCTATTGCGAGACGGTTTTCGGCATCGCACCTCAACACCATGCAATGAGACATAGCCTTGTGGCATTTCCTCGTCGCGACTGTTCCAGAGGACGACGATTCTAGCAGCGAGGGGATCTTGTTACCGAGGAGAATGTCGAGAGTGCGCTGCAGTTCCTTTGATTTGTGGAATGTTAACAGTACAATTCTGTCCCATCATGTCAGCAGCTGAATGGCAAATCTCAAAACAGCTTACGTGAAGCGGTCGTCGACCGGTTCGCGATGATTGCTCTGTATCAGGTTCCACGACCTCGCCCAGGCAGATCGTTCGCCGTGGCTACAACGGCCGATGTACGGTATAGAAGCATTCTTTCTGTCTATCTGGAGGCGCTCCACGATCCCGGATCCGGCACCTCTGACAATGAGTAGTAGGTAGATTGCGAGCGGAGCAAAGACCACAAGACTAACGAGGACGAGGCGCTGACACAGGCGGGACAGCGGCATATGGCCGCACTGTAGCTGCATGGTTTACTACACATTTGAAGTGATGATTGACAAAAGACCGCCCGAGAGATGACTAAAAAAAGAATGGACAGGAGTGGCTTGGAATGAGGGGATGGAAGGAACGGAGCCGCGGTAGGGCCGTTGTCGGGGCACATGAAACGATGTAGCCCGTAGAAATAATACATGTCTTAAGTCGCTTGCTTGATTTATTTAGCGATACAAGTAAAACAGAACACGGCTATTTTTGAGTAATTTTACAACTCGCGCTGCCTCACGCAGAGTTGTAACGCCGTGCTTATGGTTCTGGCCGAGACGCAGCGTTCGTAGAGGTTCTCTACTGTAAATCTCTTATGAGTGTTGAAGTTTTTGACGACAGTAGCAAAGAGCAACTCATGGCAGTTACATTGAAACCTTTTTTCCTCTACTAGAAAGACGATTAAAAAAAAAAGTAGGGTACATGGTATTCATATTGTAGTGATATCTACCAGGGTGATAACTAGTGCCAAGCCCAAAGAAAAGTCGGCACGTTCTTCATCTCCTCCAAAAAGGTCCGCGCTTTCCGCGTGCTCCACGGCACCGCTGCAAGACAACTTTATGCACTCTGCATCCTGCAGCCCGCTTCTCCCGACCAGGCACGGAAGTTGACCCAGGAATCTCTTTCTGGAAGATATTTGCCTGAGGAAACAAAATAATCGAGATGACCATGATGGAGTCATCCAGTGTTGTGCCTCGAGCGGTATGTCAAACGCCATCATCACGCCACCGACTCACCATCACGAAAACTGACATGCGGTATTCATTAATGGCTGCTAGTGCAACAATTGCCGAGTCCGAAAGGTTAGAGCCACCCTCCATGATCTCTGTTATTCCCCAGAGACCAGCCCGTGAGGCTCTTCTGATGAGGCGAAGTCTCTGCAGAATGTGCAAACGCAGTTGATGCAAAAGTGCTAATTCAGACTACCAATCGCAGATTAGATGCAATCGAGAATATCCCTGCTCCAACTGCCTTACCTCTCACATACAATGTCAGCCCGGATCGCGCGCTGGGCGTCCCGCGGCCGCGGCCGTGGCACCGGCATCGGCATCCGCGTAAGTCAAGCGCCTCCAATCGAGCTGTGGAACGGATGATCGCCGCACCAGACTCTGCGATCTTCGTGGGCTCGGTTGCCCACGTGTAGCGATACGGGTTACTCTCCTGCTACTATTGGTCAATTGTGTTTTGCCATACACCCTCGACCCTTCCCTGCCAATCATGAAGCAGCTCGGGCTAATCGTGGAACACGCCAACCGGGGAGGCCGGCATCACGGACCCCGGCTCCGGGTGGCGTGGACGTTTTTACAGCAATTCCGGTCCTTTCAAAGATCTGCAGGATCGCATATCTCGTCTCGAACAAGCGCTCGAGAAGTTATCCACCTCGTCACCGGGCTGCGCCATCGACCTGAGCGCCACTAGTCGAGACGGCCGCCCTGAGGCCTCCGGTGTGGCCCCGGCGTCTACTTCCCAAAAGACCTGGACCGAGACAACTGGATTCGTCGAGCGCGACCCGTCCTTTGAGCGCCAGTCGTATCTCGCTAGCCAAATCGCTGAGCTTGCGCACCCAAGCAGTTCCGAGTCACGCGAGGTTGCTGATCAGCTCAAGACGCTGAGCGCCGTCAGCCGCGCCCCAGCATCTACGAATACGAGTCGGGGCGCGGCCTTGGCTGGATCAGGCGCTGAAAGCTTAGAAGCAAGAGAAAAGGTTCCTTCCAGCTTTGTCCTCAAGATCATACGCTACCTCGAAAGCAGGGTGAAAAATGGTATCCCGAGACTGAATGGCCTGGTGGGCGGAGCTTGATTGCTGACGAAAACCCAGGCACCAAGCCCCTGCTGCTGATTGTCCATCCGATACCAAGCCTAGACCTGCTCAAGAATCTATGCCAGCATATTTACTTTCCCCTCGATCCGATCACGACAGGCGAGCTAACATTGTTCAACGCTCTGCTCTACTTTGCCATTTGGGAAGTGCAGTCTCGTGGCGATAGCGAGATTGACGCAGAAGACCTGGCCAAATATAGACGAATAACCGACGCAAACTTTAACCAGGGAGTCGAGAATGCTGAAATCATTGCCATTGCAAGCTATGAAAATGCGCTGGCGCTGTGTCTTGCTGTCCGTCTTTCGCTCTTCTTCACTGTGCGCGACTTATAAGACTAACTCTCAACCATAGGCATATTACGCTCACACGACTGGCGATATTGTCCGCCACCAAGCCGTCGTATCGGCCGCCGCACGTCACTGCCTCCAGCTCGGATACCACCGTAACGACAAAGGCCAGCTGCCGCCCGAGGAGTCGCACAAGCGCCGGCTGCTCTTCTGGCACGTCTATATCTCCGAGTTGGGCCTGACACTGCGTCTCGGACGTGCAGCCGTTATTCAGGAGTTTGATGTGGACGCGCCGCTGCTAAACATCTCCACAGACCCGCGCCAAGCCGTCTGGGACGCGTCTTTGCGCTCATTTGCGAGATTCTCCCGAATCCAGAGCAACATATACCGGAAGATATACTCACCTGGTGCTGTCGCCACGCTGGCCGCTGCGCCGCGCAAACGACAGGCCCGTGTTGCCCGCTTTGCCGCCGACCTCGACCAGTGGTACGCGGAATGGAGGTGCATCAACAGTGCTGAAGCCTACTACCCTATGGTGCATCAGCATACGTTTATGGCTGTCGAGGTCATCTACTACTCGGTGCTGACGCTACTTCATCGCGGTAGCACCGACTCGAACTCGCCGTCTGACATTTCGCCTGAGTGCTTCGCGGCCGCTCGACAGGGCCTCGAGTCCCATCTGCGCATCTTTCCCGCCGTGCTGGCCCAAGGCCCAGGAACTGTATCATACTATGGCGTTTGGTGAGTTCAACTACTGTTTCTTCTTGTATTCTTTTTCTGATACTGTTAGGATTTTCATGTACTCTTCCTTTACACCATACGTAGTCACCTTCCTACATAGCATCGCCAACACGGACGCAGACGATGTGCAGCTGCTTAAGAGCGTGCTCGATACTCTCGGTGACATTGGTGCTGGCTATGAGCTCGTGCACCGCCAAAAGACGTTGTGCGCTTCCTTGTATCGCATCGCCAATGCCTTCATCGAGTCGCGACGGCGCCTGCAGAACGGTAACAGCCGCAGCGGCGACGAGCCGAGCGCCATGGATCACCAAGCATTTGTGACAACGGCGGAGCAGACGCTGAATCTTCCGCTGCAGCCCGACACGATCCAGGATTGGGGCAACTTTGATACGATTGTGGAAGACTGGGAGTCGCAATGGTTTAACCAGCAGTCACTGGTGCTAGGCAATTCCTTGGATCAATAAACGAAATTGCTGTCTCGCTCTTTATCGATGAAACAGAGGCTAGGCTGCTCACTACACAGGTACGTGTCATTTAGCGATTCCGGGTACATATCCTGACCATACGTAGCATTCAGCGATATCTTGCCGATGACCTCACGTGCTGAGCTGCACCAGCAATCTTCATGCCGACGGTGTCTGATTGGAGGCCACTTTTGATCGATGAATTATCCTCATTTAGAGTCGGGCATCTATGCATGTGTGCGGCTGGGTTGTGGGAGGGAATTTCTGGCAACCCCGCGGCTTCAGCTGCTCAGGCCTCTGGGCAACTTACATCCTGCCTGGATCTGGAAATTTCTTTCAAGAAAAGTCAATTCGCCGTCTTTATTTACGTCAAGGAGACTGCTAAAACATCTATTTCGGTATACTATTCATCCTTCACGAACCATGGATGCCTCGCTTGACAGCCGCTTCACCACAGCCCTTCGGGAGGCGGCGATGTTGCATAACATGTTACGACTCAAAAATAGGAACGGCCAGCTGGTCCGCGATCATCCTACCCCAGATTATCTCATTTCAAAGTCTTTCGAGACTTGGAAGACGCGAAACGCGTCGTCTGCGTCTGCCTATGATCACGCCCCCTCGATGCAGCTACCGCCACCCTATGCCCCTTGCGACCGCTCTATCGAAGAGCTTCAATCAATAAGCATCATGCAGATGCGCTTGGAAGTGCACCATCGTGGAGCCAAGGTTATGGTTTGCGTCCTCGCGCCGCCAAATCGCCTTGAAGGTATTTCGGCAACTGTGGAAGACGTAGAGGGCACAGCCGTGACTCTTTCGTTACATCATCATCCTCCAGAGGCAGTTATGTCTTCCGACGATATATTGCCGGTAGGGAGCGTGCTGATCCTCAAGGAACCGTTTTTCAAGTACGTCGCAGACGGATCCTATGTGCTGAGAGTCGATCATCTCAGTGATGTTGTTTGGTTGGAGCCATGTGATACTCGCATCCCGGACCGATGGAGGCAATCTGTTCCCGAAAAAAGCAGTGAGGCAGCACGAATCGAAGGCGACAAAGCCTTCGATACAAAGCGCTGGGGCCTGGCATTGCGCTTGTAAGCATACTTCCTGTGCTTAACGGGACATGTGTGGCTAACCATTAGTATTTCGCAGATACTCTGATGCGATGCGATACGCTGTTACTCCAGAGGAGCTGCAGAGGGCCTCTGTTAATCGTGCAGCTGTCAACTTCGCGCTGGGTCGATTTGAGCAGGCCCTAGCTGACGCGACCAAGACGAATGAACGTATCCCGCCAACGGAAACGGCAATGGGCCATGAAATGCTTTTACTCTATCATCTACACCGCTTGGACCGCTGCAAGGAGCGAATAGAGCAGTTTATTACAGAGAATCCTGACAATATCGCGGCAAAGAGACACTTGTACCGTGTCGAGGCAAGACTCCAAGAGCGCAATAACGGGATCTATTCGTTTAGACGCATGTACGAAAAGGTCTGCCATATTTCCCCTGAGATTAATTGCCCCACATTTTCAAAACTTGTTGAGGTCCGGGAGGCCCCTGGACGAGGGCGAGGTCTGTTTATTGTCCAGCCTGTTAAAGCGGGTGACCTTTTACTTTGCGAAAAGGCGTTTGTGTACAAGCAGTGCGATAAGCGCTCCGGCCAGCTCCCCATACTAATGAACGTTGAGGAAGGACGGGCCTTTACCGGAGGCCAGGCCGAGATCCTTACGCAAGCAATTCAGAACCTGTACCACAACCCGGAAACGTCGCGGCCGTTTTTGGAGCTGCACCACGGGGACTACAAGCCCGTCAGCCGACAATTTGCGGATGGAAACCCCATCGTCGACTCGTAAGTCATGATAGCCATTGTGAGCTCGCCAACTACTAATGCGGAGATAGCTGTCTCGCGGCAAAATCCATAATCCTGAACTTCTTGAGCGCACCAAGGACAAGTCGAGACTCGCTCCTAAATACGATGGAGGTTTTTGAAAAGAAAAGGGGTGGGGATGACGGGCTCGGTGCCGCGGGCATCTGGATCAAGGCCTCGTACGTGAATCACTCTTGCGTTGGAAACTGCCGCCGCTCCTTCATCGGAGACATGCTGGTCTTGCGCGCGACCAGGGACATGGACGCGGGGACGGAGCTCCTGTTTCCCTACGTCAGGATCACAGAGCTGCAGTCGCACGATGACGTCCAGCGCGGCCTTGGGTACTTGGGGTTTGCGTGCGACTGCGTGCTCTGCCAGGGACGACGCGCAACGCCTGCGTCGCAGCTGAGCTTGCGGGAGGGGCTTATGAAGGATATGCAGAGCATCGATGTCAGCGCAGGGGCCACAGCCCTGGCGAGGATGGCTCGACGGCTGAAGAAGCTGAGGGAGACGTACCCTGCATCGTACCCCGTCGATGCACCGCGTCTCGAAGTGCACCGCGGCTGTGTTGAAATGGGCTTT
Source organism: Cordyceps tenuipes (assembly GCA_025583755.1). Classification (NCBI taxonomy): domain Eukaryota; kingdom Fungi; phylum Ascomycota; class Sordariomycetes; order Hypocreales; family Cordycipitaceae; genus Cordyceps; species Cordyceps tenuipes. The sequence goes on from JANZYN010000152.1 coordinate 30,715, forward strand.
GCGTTTATCAGGCAAGATTATCTCTACGAGGGCGTGGACTTGCTCCTCGAAGCGCTCCGTGCCCTCGGCTACGAACTCACTTCTGTCTGGCCGCGGCCTCCGCTTAAGCAGAGAGCCGCGACTCCGTCGCCGGCCCCTCAGTTTGAGATCGAGAGATGGGGCGTTGCGACTGACTTGGTGCCACTCACGCTTGTCAGATTGCACGCTGCTGCCATATTGTTGCAGCCAGGTCTTTCGCAGCGCATCCTCGAGTATGCGCGGACAGCATACAGCATGGTGGTTGGAGAGCAGGAGTCATTTAATGAAACGTTTCCCAATGCTAGATAGCGCACATGTCGTTAACTGCTTCTGCCTGAGCCGTCGGGTCACGCGAAGAGGCCAATATGTTAAAAAATGAACCAAGTTGGATGGTTATAACTTTTGCTACGATCTCTGGAAAGATCATCCCCATCATGCCCGCACCATGTCGTCTAAGCGCTCCAGTCATGACATTTCAGATACAGGCTCAATCCAGTCGTCGCTCACACCTCTTCATCCGCATCCCCTCAGTCTCCATCCGTAGTGTGAAACACCAGCGCGCGAACCTCGATGCTCTCCCTCGCGGGCGCATCCTCCGGGGTATCCGGGTGCGCAAACGCCGAGTGCGGCGCCCTGCGCGCCCTCCCGTCCTCCTTGCTATCGAAGCACTTTATCAGCAGCGCCTGCGCCGGCCCGATCCCGGACCGGTAGTACCAGCGCTGGCCCTCGCCGTGCGCCACGCTAAACGTGGCGCCCCGGCGGTGCGGGTAGATGAGGTCGCGCGGCACGAGGTCCGACTCGCGCACGGAGCGCGCGTCGGCGACGGCGAGCGGGTCGCGGCGCACGGCGGCGCGGATCGGCCGCCAGACGTTGATGATTTGCACGCGTCCGCGGAGCAGCGCCGCCGCCTCGGCCGCGTCGGGGATGTGGTGCGTGACGCGGGAGAGCGCGGCGGCGTAGGTCTGGTCGACGTGCACCTGGTACACCGGCGGGCTGGCGCTGAGGGGCGTGTCGACGGGGGAGCGGCGGATGGTGTGGTCAAAGATGAAGACGCGGTCCGCTCCGGTTCTGGGCGAAATCATCAGTCAACAGGTTTTCTGGGAAACCCGGGGGCATACGGGCGGCTCACACGTCTTTGAGCAGCTGCTCGGTCTCGGGGTAGTAGCTGGCTTTGATCTGGGCGTCGTCGGCAAAGTGGCGCTCGGTGGCGGGACGGTCGAGGACGACCTGGAAGCCCTGGACGTCGAGGGTGAAGTGGTCCTCGGAGCCGGTTATGTCCCGGATGAGGACCGGCTGCGGGTCCGGGTTCTGGTGGTAGGATTCGGGGGTGCCGATGTAGGCAGGCGGAGGGGGGGAGCCGTCGGGGTTGGGCAGGTAGAAGTTGAGGTTGGCGGTGACGTCGCCCTTTTGAACGCGGGCTTCTTCCGGCTGCTGCTGGGGTTCAAGCCGGGGGTGGCCGGAGTTGATGATGAGAGCGGCTGTGGCCATGGCCGTGAGGGTATAGGGTAGGTAGGTGGTATGTGTGATGGATATGGTGGTTGCCATATAAGTTAATGCAACTCAGGCTGCCTTACTGGAGAAGCAAGCATTGATATACTTATAGACTTATAGTCACCAAACTTAGTATAAGACAGATGTTTTCCGGCAGACCACCTCATTGCCTGGATTGCTAATCATGCATGCCGCATGTCACACACCACCTGCAAGCTGGACATCAGGTGAGCCTCTGGTACCACCCAAACTTGCCGTGGCATGTTGAAGGCGGGCGGCGTCCAATAGAATGGCAATCTTTTCTGGTTGATTTGAAATCCGTGCGGAGTTGCGGCTTTGTCACAGTATGTAGATGGTAGCTTGATCGCGCCATAGCACGCCAGCGATCGGCAGGAGGCAGGACGGAGAGCGATTACGATTAGACAGTCCGTGGGCGAACCACTAGCAAGTAAGACATTGGCTGGCTTGGAAGACTTGAGATAATCAGTCCGACTTGTCCGCATGCGTAGAGGTAGATGCCCTCGGATGCGTGGCCAGATGTATTCTGGACCGATTGTGTGCCTTGAAGATTACTAAAGTATGGCTCAATAATTCAACTATTACCTGCCGTGGGAAAAGAATGCTTGAAAAATTATTTATTTATTCAGAAAACCTAGTTATTTCTTAAAAGATTTCATGTAGAAAAAAAAAAGCTCCGTCCAAGTCGTTATCCTGCACAGCCTTGCCTCCAGCCCGTCCGTTTGGGTAGCTAGAGAAGCATTGAGCCATGGAAATTAAGCATCATCATCATCATCATTACATCCATAATACCCATACCCTCACTCTAATACTCACTCACTGCAGAGGCTTGTGAACCAGCCTTGTGATTGTCGTCCCATCCGCAAGTGTCGCTTCCTCCTCCTCTAGGCTGTATCCTCGCCACCTTGGAATGAGAACAGTCCAGACGTACCAGTACACCACGCTGATGACAAAACTTGTCGCTACCTGTTAGTATAATAAAGCAGAATATCTTCCCTGCATGCAAAACTTACGTCGATACGCCAGCAATGGCATATGTGGCGTAGAACAGGCCGCCCGGATATCTATCCCGCGGCGGCACGAACGGCGCGACGAGCAAGGCGACGCTCAGCACAAGCTTGGCGCCCACTGCGATGCTCGACGCCCTGTACGGACGTTTCAGGTCCGGCTGCTTATGCCGGAGCCACAGCAGCCCGACGGCAATTCCCAGGCCGGTAATCTGCCCGCCGTAGCCTTCGACCTCGAGGATGAACGAGTAGATCTTGCCCGACGGCGGCAAGACGATGACAAGGACGGACGGGATGTAGTTGACGAGGAGCCCGCCAAAGGGCGAGTTGAAAGGCCTGGTGGAGGAGAGAAAGTCGGAGAAGGGGAGGAAGCCCTGCCGTGCGATTTCGTGCTTCAACCGGGACTGTGTAGATGTTAGCATGTACACGTATACGCCAGAAGTAGGGGAGGGGGAAGAGCGTACAAGGGCAAAGACGACGACCAGGACGTTGCCAAAGGCTGACAGCGCGACGAGGAGAGGCAGGACCTGGCCGCCGAGACGAGGGCCGAAGATGCGCTGGAAGAAGAGCGCGGCGATGAGCTCGCCGCCGCCCTTGATCTCGTCGACGGGCACGACGACGAGGTAGGCGACGTTGATGAGCAGGTACATGACGCAGGCGGTGACCAGGGCCGCCCGGGACACGAATCGCAGCGTCCGGACCGGGTCCTTGACCTCGTTGAGCACGTTTGACGCGTTGTCGAGCCCCGAGTACGAGTACAGCACCTTGAACAGCGCCGTGCACAGCACTCCCCAGTTCCAGTTGCTGTCCCGCCAGAGCCGGTCCCACGAGCCGGCCCCGTCCCCCGGGATGCCGCCGCCCGCCGCCGTCTCCGGCCTCCACACCACCACATACAGCCCGCACAGCACCATAAACACCACAATCCCCATCTTGACCCATCCCAGCCCATCCTGCAGCCTCACCCCCAACCTCGGCGTCACCAGGTGAATTCCCGTCACCACCGTCAACATGCCCACCGCCACGCCCTTCCGTAGCACCTCCCCGACCTGCCCGCGATACCCGGCCGCGTACAGCACATACTCGCTAAACACGACACAGTTGCTCGCCGTGAAGCCCAGCACCACCGCGTTGGCCGCCACCACCGTCGACGCCAGGAACCGCGGCCGCCGGAACGTGTACTCGAGATACACCTTGTGCCCGCCCGACCGCGGCAGCGCGCACCCGTACTCGAGCGCCACCGCCAGGCCCGCCGCCGACAGCGCCGCGCCGGCGAGCCACAGCAGCAGCGCCAGCCCCGGGCTGCCCACCGCGGCGAGCACCGCACCCGGCGTCGCGAAGATGCCGCTGCCGATGATGCGCGACATCACGAGCATGTAGGCGCTGCGCCGGCCGAGCGTCCGGCCGAGCGGGGAGGTTTCGGGGAGGACGTCGTCGTCGACGGAGCGCGAGGGCTGGGGAAGGCGCGGGGAGGAGGAGGAGGAGGAGCCGTCTTTGGGCGGGAGGAGGGTGTCGACCGTGGCCGAGGTGTATGGGGGCCGGTGCTCCGGGGTGTCTGGGAGCAGCGGCTGCCGCTCGTCTGTTGTTTTCGCCGGCATTTAGGCTGATGCTATCTTGGACATGGATGGATTTGTTGTCTCGGGTGGCTAATTGACAGGACTTTATGGTAGATGATGGAAGCACAGATAGGGTACGGCCCGTGGTATATAATCTACCAGTTACTCCGTGCTTATTACTACTTTTACTGACTGCGACTGCGCCTGAAACACGTTGCTGCGCTGCCCAACCGAGGATTACTGAATTGGGACGAGCGTCGCGGATGGCGTCATGATAAGCCGCAATGTCATCGTCGCTAAGATGGGGAAGAGGCAGTTGAACTATTCCGGGGCAGCGCATTTAACTCGTTTCCTCTGTCGTATTAGTAATTATAGAGCTTAACAGGCTCGCCGGCGGTACACTGGTAATAAACAATGAATGGCCTTCATTCCGGAGCGTGCGCGACTTGGCTGAATACCACATCATTATCTCAGAGACAACATCATTTCTCCAAGTAAAATTAAGGCTGAATTGGATTCTATCAGTACCATTTCCCTCCCGGCACCAAGGTCAGACTAATGCGCGCCGGTGCGTGCAGGCAACTCTATATTCATAATCCAAGGCTGCGCCACACCATTTGGTAGAGAGCTGCAGGCATTCACAAACAGCGTCTTGCCCGGGCCTAGGGGATAATTGTCTCCCGAACAGTGGCTCGTCTCCGTGACTAACTCGGCCTCGGCGTCCAATCCGGACCGGGCATCACCGACAGGTATCGGGCCGGCATCGACTTTAGTATCCCACAATGGACTCCCGGAGCCTTGCCAGGTCGCCACGGCCGCACCGCGCCAGGTATTCTCCTGGCCAAAGCAGTGCAGCCTCGGCTGAGCCGCTTTGATGGCGTGCCAAAGCCAGGTGCCGCCCTTGCAGTACGACGGCCACGACTCCGGCGGAGGCCTGTCCAGGACCCCCCATGGCGGGCCGTGTGTCACGACAATGTCCGTGTCCCGCCGAATTGCAAAGTAATGCTCGCGCTGGTGGACGTATTGAAACGCCAGGTCCTGGTCCCCCTTCGGCGTGAACGGGCTGACATATAGTCTGATCGGCCCGCGGTTCGGGAGTAGCACCTCGTGTGTCCCCTCGCTCAAGAACCGAATATCTGGTATTTTTCTAAGGTAAGCCTTAATCGCGTAAGGTAGTTCATGATCCCCTTTGTACAGCTTTGGCTTCTCCTTGCGACCGCTTTCCGTGCCTTTTTCGATCAAAGGTGCCCCCGCATCGGCTCCGTCGGCTTTCGGGCCCGCGTCGTCCGGGGGAGAATCCGTTTTTATGGTATCTTTTTTTTGGCGGAGCCTTAAATATGTCTCACGATCAAGGGAAATGTCCTTGGGACCGCCTATCAATATCTTGAGGCCGACGTCGAACCTGCGCAGATATGATATGGCTTCGCGGAACTCTGGTTGACTCGAGCGCTCCGTCAGGTTTCCACAATGAATCAAAAGATCGAATCTGCCGCATGTGTTGGGAATAGAATCTTCCAGGGCTGGCGTCGGGCCCGTGAGAATGATGATTCTAGTCTTGATACCAAAGGAACGACCACCCTGGGGCTGCTCTGTCATGGCTATGCTGATATGCTCATGCGATTCTGACTATAGAGCTGTAGAGATGCTGGAGATGTACCTTGGCCGATTGAATAATGAGAAGGAAAAGTAAAGGGAAAAGAATGCGAGGCCCAAATACATTGGTGGTTTCCGGAAATCAAGGCGGGTGGTGCAAGAAAAAAGGAAGGAGCAACCACAGATATCTCACCCTTGATGCCTTTCAAAATTCCATCTTTAATGAAAATCCATGTTCATTATGCATATTATGCATATACGTATTGAGTCTCTTTCCTATCATTCTTGACTGGAAATACCAAGTACCACTTAACAGGGTTCAATTCAGTTTACACGTTAGGCTATCATTATGCGAAAACCATCATTATCGAATAGACACTTGGTGCAATCCCAAACGAGTTGTGACATTGCCTTCATCAATTTCCCCCTCACTCACACATTCTCTCTCTCTCTCACTCACACACACACACAACTGTACACTACAAGTTATTCATCCGGACACTACCCTGAGACTGCGAGTCGCGCGCCCCCTCTCCTCCAGGCGCCCACTTGCCGCGCTCCGAGTTTTGCTGGCGCAGCAGGCGCAGCCGCTGCTGCTTTCTGCGGAAGATGAGCAGCGCTGCTGCTGCGATCATCGCGACGCCGGCAACGGAGCCGATGACGATGCCCGCGATGGCGCCGCCGGACAGGCCGGACTTGCCGGAGCCAGAGGACGGAGAGCCGGAGCCGGAGGCGTTGGGCGAGGACGAGGAGCCGCCCTTGGAGGCGTTGTCGCCGCTGGGCGTGGGCTCCGTCGCGTTGAAGCACGGGACGGAGACCTTGAAGTCGGAGAGCTCGACGTAGGTGATGTCGGCGCAGGCGTAAAAGGTCTGGTTCTCGGGCTTGTCAAAGTCGGCAATGTACTTGATCTGCAGCGTCGCGTTGGTCCCGGCCTTGACCGAGGACGGCGCGTTGGGCAGGGTCACGCAGGTGTGGCCCAGCTTGATGTCCTTGAACGTCTCCATGTCGATGACCTTGTTGAAGTCGCTGTTGCTCTTGGGATCTAGATGGGAGTGTGTGAGTGGGGGGGCAAGTCGGGGCGTTGATATCAAGGAAGATCTGTGGACGTACCTTCGAGATAGGAGACGGCGAGCTCCAGATCAAACGACTCATCCTGGGCCACGAGGGAGATCTTGCCGCTTTCTGCTCAAGGTTAGGGCACGTGAAGGTCATCGGGTGGTATTATCAAGGGGAAAAGCTTACGCAGGGGAAAGGTAGTGCGGTTGGTGACGCCGGCAATAGAGCCACACGGCGCCGTGTTGTCCGCTTCGGCGGACCAGACACGGTCGGGAGGCCACATGAAGGCGGCCGGGCCGATGGTGTCGGACGTCATGGCCTTGGCTGACGTGCCAGCGGCACTGACACCGGACGAGGCCATCAGCCAGGCAGCGGCGAGAGTGGTGAGAATAGACATGGCCGTAGACTGTGCAAGTTCCAGGGACAAGGGAACAAAGGGCGGTAGGGGAGCCGAGAGGGGAACGGGATGGCACAAGAGACGCAGGTTCAAAAGACACAGACGGTTTTTATTTGGGGTGGCACGCTACATTAATACCTACAGGAGGAAAAAAAGGCTTGACTTGACCACACCACACCGAGAGTCCTGATACCGACCTCTCTCATTTTTTTTTTCATTAATTCATCCTCTTTATTAGTTCACTTCCTCAGCCCAACCTCGATAAGGCAGCTTTAACACCGAGCGTGTCACCTGCCGCGCCGACCTGCGGGTACCCGCTATTGCCGAAAACGGGAGAATGGATTTTCTTTCTTTTTCCTTCTTTTTTTATTGATTTTTTTCTTTCCTTCCTTCCTCGTGCTTCCGAAGCCCGGGCCAAGTCCGTACGAAAAGCCAGCCGGCATCCACTCGCCACATGGCGAAACAAGCTCAGCACTTCGTGACGAAATTGGCAAGAATACAAACGGTGAACGGGGCCGAGATGTGAAAATGGGCCAAGGCTTTTTCATTTTTCCTTCCCTTAGCCCGAGCCAAGAAACTTTGACGTGTGAGAAAGACCAAGTTGCAACCCCCTCCCAGACGGAGCGCGCTGCAGCTGAACGATAATGGGAGCGGGGGGGGCTGGGCTAGGCGAACCAGGGTCCGAGGTGGTGTGGAGAGGGGGAAGAGTAAGTGGTGTGGTGAGAAAGTGGAAAACGCTCCGTGGTTTGTTGTTTTTTTGACTGGGAAACGGTGTTTCCGGTTCGGCGAGAATTTTATCAGATCATCTGATTAGATGGATGGCCAATTGATTAGATGGATTCATGGGTTACTATTGGTTCGAGTGGGCCTGGGGATGGAGTCCAGCCACAACGGCCGGGGGGGGCAAAGGAAATGAAATCCCAACTAGTTACTGATTGATAATGAGTCTTGACTCTTCACAAAGTGGCCCCGCGCCTCTGCAATAAGCGAGGCCATGGCGCGCTATCGGTACACAAGCCTTGGCATGAGGGAATTTCTTTTCTTGGATTTTTTCGCGGGTTATAAGGTATGAATTTATTGCCAGCCTGTTTCGGGCTATGTGCATTTCAGCTGGCCAGAAGGAAGCAGTACGCCCGTCCAACGTCACATCTGCTATATATAGGCCGGTCAGCTAAGAGGTTGTGTGAACAGGCTTCTAGGCCTTGTTAGTGAGCCGAAGAGAAGGAAGAAGAATTAAGAATCCGGCCTTGGACACCCACAACCATCGTCCCGGCCGGTGTCGGGACACAGACAAAGCCAACAGCGCCACAATCCACCAGCCTCAACCCTTGACCTTGACATCCTCAGCTCAGCTCAGCTCAGCTCAATCCTCGTTCCTCCGCAGCCCACGACTACCGATGCAAACAGACCACAACAGTTTCCGTCGTACGGATATGCATCCCAGGGATCCATCAATCCCACCAAACCCACTCCTCTATTCCACTCCTCCACTCGACCCAACACCGGGCATATGCAGTTCGTTCTGCCGAATCGCCGACATGCAAACCAGGAGTTACAAGAACATCCACATCCATCCACCTTCCAAAAGCATGCCTCTCCGCTCTGTGATTTGTGGCTTGGCCATAGCGTTCTTTGGTGTGCCACTTCATATCAACTTCCCTACTCGTCTCACCCAACCAAACCGGTTCTGCTTTCAAGTCTTTGTGGTGTCGTTCTGGCCCTTTCGGGGCCTTTTATACTTCAAACAAATCACAGCCCCTGTCTGCTCTGTCTCCGGCCGTACTTCCCAGTTTCCGTAGCTACATTCCGGACCTTGCCCCGTCGGCAACCGAACAGAGCTCCCCCCCCCCCCCCCCGGATGGCTGTCCAACAATGTTGATGTACGTACATGCATGCGTACTCCGTAGTCAGAGCACCCAACTAGTCATGCCAGAATTGATTGTGGCTTGTTGTATCACCCCCCTTCACCTCCCATCCTCCTCTCTCTCTCTCTCCCTCTCTGTGCCCAGCTAGTTTTCTATAAGTAACGCCAAACTCGTCCCTCCTCTCTCACCCACCGAGTTTGTGTACAAGGTTGCATCCGACAGACAAAACCCGCTTGCTGTTTAGACACACACATTCGTTTTCCCATTGTCCCTCGCTTCTTGGCTCTAGAGAACAGAATCCCCCGTCCGAATCACCTAGTCATCATGCACTTCGTCGCCACCCTCGCCGCCGTCGGCTCCGTCGCCTCGCTGGCTTCTGCCCGTGTCGGGTTCCAGTTCCCCGACACCGTGCCGCTCGCCAAGCGCCAGGTGACCGGTGCTGCCTATGACTGCCACGCCAACTGCGGTATGTCGCATCTCCTGTCGTCTGGGATAATGGACTTGGCCTCCCGGCCTTTTTTTCTCCTTCTCTCTGTCTTTCCATCACTCGTTCCTCTCTCTTTCCATCTCTGGTTACTCTCTCTTTCCATCTCTCGTCCCTCTCTCTTTCTCTATGTCTCACCTTCTCTCTCCCCCTCCCTCTCCCCTCCCTCTCCCTCCATCTCTCTCTCTAACATGACCACATCCAGGCTACACCATTCAGGACGCCGCCCAGGACGGCTACTGCGACACCACCAAGTGGAAGAACGAGTTTGCCGCCTGCATGGACTGCGCCAACACGTACAACATCTGGCGCTACTATGGCACCAAGGTCACCGACGCCGCCCAAAAGTGCGGCCTCACCGCCGACCCCAAGCCCTCCGGCGCCGTCGGCGACGGTAGCAGCAACGCCGCTTCCTCCGCGCCCGCCACCACCACGGCCGCGCCCTCCGCTCCAGCCTCTTCCGCCCCGGCCGCCACCTCCGCGCCCTCCTCCGCCCAGCCCTCCGCCCCCGGCCAGTCTTCCCAGCCGACCACCGCCGTGCAGACTTCCTCCCCCGCCGCCGGCTCCTCCGCGGTCCAGTCGACCACCGTCGCCACCACCACCGGCCGCCCTACCGCCAGCGCCGCTCCCAGCGTAAGTGCTTCTCCAGAATTAACGATTTGTGGTGATGATTTCTGACAGCCCTTTTCCTCTCCAGTCTGGCAACACCACCTCCACCACCACGACCCAGGTCCAGGTCGGCGCCGCCAACCTACAGCAGCCTGCGATGCTCGCTGCCGGTGCCGTCGCCCTCTTCGCCGTCAACATGATCTAAACACTGTACTGTACCAAACCCGCTCGCAATAATGTTTACTTCTGGGGGCCAAGGCAACCAACTCTAGGGGCTGCTAATAAGGATTTGTAAATTCCAGTAGTTACTCCGTAACACCTAATACAAAGTTTGTTCGTGTGCCGTTTGTCTGCTCGGCAAAAGTCTTGCATTCCCAATTATTTCAAGTTCATCCCACCAAACGCCCTGTCCAGAGCCGCTCCCTCGTCTGTCGTAGCCGTCGTCGTAGTCGTCGTCGTCGTATCGCCAATCATCGGTTCGTCGCCTCCCGCCGCCGTGGCCGCCGCGCTCTTCTCGGGCTGCAGCAGCCGCGCGTCGCTGTCCAGCCAGCCCGGCGCGAGCCGTCTCTTCTCCGCGAGGTCCTGCTCGCGGATGCGCTCTTCAAAGGCGCGCAGCTCGCGCTCCGCGTCCTCCTGCAGCCGGGTCATGTGGGCCAGCAGCGCCTGGCACGAGGCCACGATCTCGTCGGGGTGCGCCGCCGCGCCGGACTGCGCGACGACGAAGCGGGGTTGCGGCTGGTCGGAGGGGCCGCCGCTGCCGCTGGGGTTGTCGGCTTCGCCGGATGAGGAGGCTGTCGGGATGCCGAGCGCGGAGGGCGGTATGCTGGAGGGCATCGTCTTGTAGGTGTAGGAGAGTGTCGTGGCGGTCGGCAGGGAGACGAAGGGGGACACGGTGAGCGGCACCTGCTCTAGGAGGGGATGCGGACCTGGTTGATAAAAGACGTGAGCTGAGCTGTTTTTGATGGTTCTGGAATGGAAGAGTGAGGAAAGGGGGTTTTTCTCACGATGGCTGTACATAGTCGCCGTGTTTTGGCGAGTCGCGCGCCTGATCAATGCGTAGATTTGGGGAGCGCACCACGCTCGTACAGGCTTCCAGTTGGTTAGCTGACGATACACTCAGCGGCAACTGTCAATCTTCTTCCGACTAAATGCAGATGTCAAGGCGTGTGTTGTAAAAGGTGCAGAAACGGCCAAACCCTCCAGACACGCAAGCAGTCATTCAGAGCACTGCTGTCATTGCCCCACCCGCCTAAAAACTTGGCGCAAGTTTCGTTTGTCCCCCCACGATCTTGTTATCTATCTCTATCTGCTAACGAAGCTTCCCAAGCTGACTCTCCAGGCATACGACATCATCTTCTATTCCCGTTAACTTTCTCTCTCCTCTCATCCTTTTGCTTGATACTGGCAAGAGAACACAACGTCCATCCATCATGATCGCCACCACGATACGGACCCCGCCCGCGGCCACCGACTTCGTCCCCCTCGACGAGTACCAATCGCAAACGCCCGCGTCCTTCGTTGATGGCAAGCCCGTGCTGCACCTGCACCTCGCCGGCACCACCGCCTCGGCTCCCCGGGAGCAGGTATCCGGTGGCTCGCTTGCCGTCTTCCCCCGGGACTCGCCTGCTGCTCCGGCCGCCGCCGAGAACGGCGCGGAAGAGCTCGTCGAGCAGCAGGTCGACGTCTACGTCACCTCCGAGTGTGTATATCCCCAGACCCCGCGTCCTTGCCCTCTCCACTCCATGCACAGCTTTCTGACCATGCGAATCGCATCTTCCGCAGGACCTTTATCCTCTACAGCCCCAGCGCCGAGGCCGGCGTCTCGATACCCTACCCCTCCATCTCCATCCACGCCATCAAGCAGCAGGCCGGCGCGCCCGCCGTCTGGATGCAGCTCGAGCTATCCGACGGCGGCGCCTCCGACGACGACTTTCACCTCATCGAGCTAACCCTCGTGCCCTCCTCCTCCTCCTCCCCTGACGCCGCCGCCTCCAAGCTCTACGAAGCCGTCGCCGCCTGCTCGAACCTCCACCCCAACAACCCCACCGCCGACGACGCCGACGAGGACGAGGACAACTACGACCGCATCGTCTTTGAGGGCGGCGAGCACGAGGCCATCGAGGGCTTCTCCGGCGTGCTCCGCGGCGCCGCGGACGGCGGGCTGCCCCCGCCCATGCCCGGCAGCGGCGGCTGGATCACGGCGGACAATGTCGCCGAGTACTTTGACGAGCAGGGCAACTGGATCGGCCCGGGCGCAGAGGTGGGCGGCGAGGAGGAGGAGGGCGAGGGTGCGGAGTTGGGCGAGGGCGCGGGTCGGACGAGGGCGCGTGACGAGGTCGAGGCGCAGGATGCGGTCAACGGCCACGGCACGGAGGAGGAGGACGCGGAGAGCAAGCGTCAAAGAGTCGAGTAGGAGAGGGAAGGCCTCGTCTAGTTGTGCATTGGAAAAAATTCGAGACTAGGAAGATATAGTACGTACGGGAAGGGCTCAAGGCAGGCGTTTATTGGCATCACACATCACCGTTTAAATGGCACAAGGGGACCGGGAATACCAGGATAGCACACAAGGGAAAAAGAAAAGTCTCTGTTTTATTGATAAAATACTAGAAAATTATTGTGACACGGAGTAAGGACTCCTAATTATCTTGGAGCTATGCTTGGTGATGCTGCCTATGGAGGAGGGGAACAGAGGAGCTATTGCGTGGTCCTCAAATGGAGGGGAAAAACAATCTGCCCTGTTCTGGTAAGAATAAAAAGTAAATTACAAATGAAAGAATATTGAACTTTGTAAAGTGAAAATCCCACAAGGGGCCCGTGAAAGGACTTGGTATCACAGCACTTTGTGCTGAGACAATGCATGCTCTCCCCAGCTATAATTATGCTTCTGGTTTTGTGGAAGCGCACACACACACACGCACCCCCTCTTACATGCGCATCAGCTTCTTATGCACCTCTCTTTCCGGCGACGGCAGCAAGAAGCCGTCCTTGTCATACAGCCCCAGGCTGTCCACGCTTCCGCGCTTCACGTCTGCCCGGCGCTCCGCCGCCGCCACCAGCTCCGCCACCACCGGACTCCTGGCCACCGGCGACAGCGGAACATACGGCTGGTAGCGCCTCTCCTGCTGGTGGTCCGCCGCCGCCACGTCCAGCCCGGCATTCTCCTTGCCGTCGTCCCCCGCCGCCGCCGCCGCCGCCACCGCCGCCTTCTCCTGCGGCGTGAGCAGGGTGAGCGGCGTCGGCGCCGGCGGGCGCGCGTTGCCCAGGCTGCGCCGCGGGTTCTTGGCCGGTCGCTCCGGCGCGGTTCCGATGGTCGTGTTGGCTCGCACGGGGACCTTTTTCGGCCGAGGGCCGCCTGGTCGCGCAACGGGCGGCCTGCGCACGCTGCTGCCGACGCTGAGGTATTGGTGGTTTCCCATGGGCCGGTCGGACAGGCCGCCGGTGGTCCGTAGGGGCTCGACGGTCTGCATGGCGGAGGTGAGGGAGTTGTTGCTCCCGACGCTGATGACGGAGTTCATGCGGCGCAGCTCCGCAACTGAGGTGGCCAGGGACAGGCTGGAAAGGGGGTCGTGTGACAGGGATCCGTTGTTGCGGTTGATGCTGCTGTTGTTGTTGTGATCCCCGTTGCCGTCATTGTTGCTGTAGTACGACGAGGTAACAGACTGCTGGCGCGAGACAGCCGCGCTGCGCATCGACGCGGCGCGCGCGACGCTCTTGGGCGGCGGCGACAGCGGCGTCGGCGTGATCGAGCCATCCGCCGCTGGCAGCAGGACCGGCGGCACCGGCAGTGCGCGCCTCGTCTGCCTCTTCGGGGACTGCGAGGCCATGATGAGGCTGATGATGTCTGCCTCGCTAAACGGCGATGAGGAAACATCCGAGCCACGGCGCCGATCCTCCTTGACCGGCGTCGTCACCGTCTCCTCCAGGACATCGAGCGCCTCCACCTCGGCCTCGCCAGTCTCCCCCGTAACCGTCTCGTCGCTCGAGAGACTCATGGTTGTCGAGTCGACCGACATGTCGGTGTAGATCGACTCGGAGACGGATAGCTGCGGCGAGGCCATCATGGCCGACTTGGGACGCACAGTCTCTTCCGCCCCGTCGCCCCACGACCAAGGCTGCAACGCGCCGGTGAAGCGCGGCTGGTCCAGCGATTTGTGCATCCGGTGGTAGCTCTGCGGCTGCTGCCTCTGCGGCTGCTGCTGCTGCTGCTGCTGCTGTTTCTGCGGCTGCGACAGCGACTGGTCACGCCGCGGCGGGACGCAGTAGAGACGAGGCATGGTATCGTGGTCGATATGTCGCGCCAGCGTCTCCGAGCTGACCGTCATGGTCCGTCGCAACGCCGGCAGCTCCCCAGCACCGCCGTCGCCCTCCACGAAAGCATCATCCGGCCCCTCCACCACCGCCCGGACCGACGCGTCCTCCGCCTCATCACCCACGCTGTACAGCGTAGACAGGCTCGACGACGCATCGCTGTCCACCGACCGCCGCCTCTCCGGCCGCTCCCGCTGCGGACTCCTCTGCGGGCTGCTCCGCTGTGCGTTGGCGTACTGCTGCTGCTGGTACAGCTGCAGCTGCTCCTGGTACTGCCGGATCCTCTTCTGGTACTCGCTCTGCGCGCTGTCCCGGTGCGCCGCGTACGCCGCCGCGACCCTGTCCTCCTCCTCCGCCTCCGCCTCATCCCGCTGCTGCAGCAGCTGCGGCGTCGTCAGCTGCAGGATCGCATCGTCGCCTGGCAGCCACTCCCGCCCGCGCAGGCGGCTCGGGCTTCCCATGCCGCCCGGCAGCTCCAGCTCCTCCGTCGCGTGCGCGATCAGGCTGTTGGCCGCGCTGCTGACCGACGTGGCCGAGGTGTCGCGCGCGCCCAGGCCGCCGCTGGCGCTGCCGGGGATGCGCGTCGGGCTGCCGCTGTGTGGTTGGTGCGGCTGCTGGTGCGGCTGCTGATGCTGACGCTGGGAGCGTGTGCTGTGTGGTGTCTTGGTCGGTGAGCTTTGCGCCGCACCAACCTTCTCCGGTGACTGGCTGCGGTTGCGGTCGCCGTCACGCAGACGCTGCTCCGTGGAGCGTAGGATGGTCCGCAGGTCGGTGTCGGTGCACGAGGGACGCCGGGCTAAGACGGCAGCAGGGGGCCTTATGAATCCTCCCTTTGCCGGGGCAGCGGCGGCTCCGTCTCCGGTGTACACAGCGGTTGGTCTCTTTAAAATTGGTTCCTCTGCTTCTATCTGTCGGGATTCTTCATCCTGCTCGAAGAGATCGGCGTAGTAGTTGGTAATTGGCCGCTGTCTGACGGTTTGCTGCTGTTGCTGTTGCTGTTGCTGCTGCTGCTGCTGCTGTTGTTGTTGCTGTTGCTGCTGCTGCTGCTGTTGTTGTTGTTGCTGCTGCTGCTGCGGCTGTTGCTGCTGTTGCTGCTGTTGCTGCTGCTGCTGCTGCTGTTGTTGTTGCTGCTGCTGCTGCTGCTGCTGCTGCTGCTGCTGCTGCTGCTGCTGGTGCTGATGCTGATGCTGATGCTGCTGATGCTGCTGTTGTCGTTGTCGTTGATAATATTGTTGATAGTTTGGTAGATATTGCTGAGGCTGATTTTGCTGCTGCTTGTTCACCCCCATCCCCTGCATCATCGCCTTGTGTCCCACCGGCTGCGGCGCCGGCAGCGGCTTCTGCTGCCCAGCCCAGCCGCTCCCACTCCCTGGTCTCGGCTTGTACGTCGCCGCCGCCGCCGCCGTCGGCACCCGCCCAATCTCCACCGCCTCCTCGTCGTCAAGGTAAGCCTTGTCTCTTCGATACGACGTCCTGTTTGTATTGTACCGCCGCAGCGACCCGTACGACGGCAGCATCGGCAGCGACGGCAGCGCCGGCAGCACCGGCAGCGAGGGGATGCGGATCGCCGAGAACCGGCCCAGCATCCTCCCGTCGTCGCCACCGCTCAGGTCCGACAGGCCGCTCCGCTCCCGCACGATTGTCATCCGTCGCTTCGTCAGCCTCGTCGTCGAATTTGGCTGCCCCAGTATCGCCGTGATGCCAGAGGCCTCGTACGGTAGCGACGCGGTCGTCCGGGTAATCGTCAGCGGACCGCGCCGCTTCTGCGCGCGCCATGACAGGGCGAACCCCACGACGATGAAGAGCGAGACGCCGCCGCAGAGAATGAGTGCGACGAGCCACCCGAATCCGAGTCCGCCGGTGCCGCGTCGTTCCAATATCTTGAGGCCGTCGCCGATGCGGCCCCCGGAACGGCCAAGTATGTTATCCAGCATGGTCCTGTAAAGGGGACTGTCGATATCAGCATTAGCTATAGACGCGTTCCCCTTTTCCCACCAATAAGGAAAAACGATGACGAAAAAGGAGCGAGTATTCTGGCATCAAAGCCGCCGTCGTGATATAGCCTCCTATGTGATATGTTGTCGATGCAAGATGAGTGAAGGGGAAGGGGAAAAGGAGCGTGGGAGCAAAGAGACAGCTAGACACCGTTCAGACTGTCATATTTTCCGCCATTTCTCATAAAAACAGCAGCTTCTGTTATGCGTGTAGGGGAGTGCAATTTCCATTACAGCACCGTAAGGAATGTGTTGCTGGGTGTCACGCATTCCAGCCAGCCGGTGCCGCCAGCCACCAAAACGGCCTCTTGCTTGCGAATAAAGAAGCATTTTCTGGAAGTCCACCATTAATAATTAATTGCTATCTTTATTTCTTTCTCGAAACCAGTTTATTTTTGGTCCGTACTAACCGACAGGAGAATTAATTGATGGCAGCCTTGCCGTGGCACACGCTGCGTCGATTTGGGTGGCGATCCAGTGTGGGGGTGGCGGGTTCGGCTGGGACTACACATCACAAACAGTCATTTCTATTCAGCGTCAAACACGTGGCTGCTTCGGGCTTGTTAAATCCTATGATGATATCAAAAAGAATTGCATAGCATCTCTGCCTCTATGAAAAGAAAAAAAAGAAGAACCTTCAAGACAGAACGTTGTCTAAATCATGCCAACTCGAAAGCCGTTCCAATTTCCGGAACCTGTCCAGATTGTCAAAAAAATCCCCCCCCCCCGAAATCAAATTGCAGCCTTTAGTATTTGTAGTTTCATATCGACTCTGACTTTGTACTTAGCTCCTGCGGGCATGGCCGTGGAGATGCGAACGGCGACGCTGGGCAGCATCCACAATCTTGGTAGCAGTGGCCTCTACAGTGACAGTGACAGTCTCCTCTTGCCAGAGAATCTTGCTGACAGTGTTGCCGTTGGTAATGTACTGCGTGCTATAGAAGCTGGGCTCGGGGGTGGCAGGACCCTCAGTAATGGCGGCAGCGACGGCAACGGGCGCCGGGGCAGTGGTTGGGACAGTGGTCGGAGCAGCGGCGGGCACAGAAGCAGATTCGGAACTAGCCTGCTTGAAAACCTGGCCAGGAAGAGGCGAAGCAGAATCGGCCGGCTTCTCACCAGGAGTATAGCTCAGGGTCGGCTTCGAGGTTGTAGAAGGCGCGCTGCCGCCAGTCTCAGGGAGCGATGGGTTGCCATTGTCGCCAAAGACAGAAAGACCGCCAGGAAGCTTGGCCATGGGACCGAGAATGTCCTTGACCTCTGCGGCTAGCTTCTCGGGAAGTGACTTCTGGAGCTTACAAGAGGTACCATCGCCCGGCTCATCAAGCTTGAAGATGGGGCAGTCCTGAATACGACCCGAATCGTTAGTGCAAGTCTGGACAGCCTTCTGGAGGAAATCGCGATCCCAGCCCATCATAAAATCAGCGTGGTAAGCGTAACCTATCGATGTTAGCACAAATGAAGCTTGCAATGAGTGAATTATAACCATACCTTCGGTGTCGCCATTGGAGAAGACGAAGCGACCGTTGCGGTCCTTGAAGGGAGCAACAGACCAAATGGTCTCATACATGAGGGACGGAACGCGAGTCTGGAAGCCTTCGGGGCAGGTTCCAGTCATGACCAGGTCAGGATAGGCCATATGAGACTTGTGGTCGGCGGCGTCGGTATTCTTGCCATCCCAGCATGAGGGAAACATGATTTCCAGACGAATACCATCCTTGCAATTGGCATCGAGATAGGCCTTATCAGGCATGAAGTGGCGGTAGAGAGTGCCCTCGGGCTTCCTATCGTAGTTGAGACAGTTGAAACCAAGAGCACGCTGTTCAAGAATGCTCTGCTTGGTCTGCCCCATGGATTGCCAAAGAGACTTGTCCGGGTCAGGCTGCTCAGGGTTACCGGGAGAGTACGCACGACGGGCATTGGAGCCCGCAATCATGCGGAAATCGTCGGGGAAAGCAGTAATGTTGTCTCCATAGAGGAGGTAGTAGGCCAGCATGCCGCCCACCTGGGTGACGAGCTCGAACTTTCCAGTGTCTTTATCCTCAAAGTATAGTGAGGGCGCCCAGTAGGCGGACTTGTCTTGGGTGACACGGCAAGAAGTGCAGTCGCCGGCCTTGAGGGCAGCACCGTCGGCAGATGCAGAAAGACCTGAAGCGAGTTAGACTGAAAACATGCAATGATTGCATTCGTCGGGCATTTTTCAGCCGAGCAGACTTACCAGAAGAGCCGAAAAGAGAGTGCGCGTGCGCAGAGACGTCGTTGGGGTTGACGATGGGGTCAATACGGGCGACATCAAGACGGCCAGGGCACTCCATGCGCCAGAAGGCGTTGGTACTGCCGGCCAAGGCAAGCAGTACAGCGGGAGTAATCTTGAACATTGTGAAAATATCCAAGTGCAAGAACTGCTTTCAAACGCAGCTAATGTTTGTCAAGGAGTGGACGACGCGATGAAGCAGTCTGATATAGGGTGTTAGTGAGATGGAACTCGAGAGAAAACAACTAGTTGATGGGATGCATTTGAGAGACTTCGGGAAACAGTGGTAAAAAATAAATGATGATGAGATGAAGGGCAGCGGAGGGGGTGTTTGTATGGGAAACAGAAGCTGGCAGGTGGCAAGGTAAATGCATTGCCAGGGGAGGCAGGTGGCAGGCGGCAGGAGGCAGCTGCAAGTTGGTTGTGTGAGTGGCTGGTGAGTTGGGGCTGACGATCTGACGCATCAAACAGAGACACTGGCGCGCGGCAGCAGCATTGAAACGGCGAATTGTGTTTGAAAACGATGCCATTGTGAAGCTGCAAATCGCACTTGCCAAATGCCCACAAGGCGGTTGAATCCAAAAATTTTGCCCATCTCGTCCCCCTTCGAATCACCTCCAGCCAAATCTATGCTCAATGCCGTGCCATTGTCGCGCCGTGTGAAGGTGGGGCGTTTGTCGCGGGTGATGAAAGGATCCAGTGTGTAAAGGGCACAAACGACTTACTAGGCTCGCAATCGTCCAAAGTATTCGAAAAATTTCCGGAGAGAAATCGAATTCAAAAAGAGCGAGAAAAATTATTCTCTATTGAGGCGTCCAGATTCTTTTTAAAAGGGAGCGTCGAGTCGTGCAACTATGCAGTTACGTAGGTGCTCCAACCTCTTGCGCGGGCTGAGACTTGGCGAATTCCAGTGCGAGGCCGAATGACTGCGTGGCGAGAAGGAGCCCGGTTTTAACTGGCAAGGTACAGGGCGCGTAGATTGGGAACCGGCTGAGTCGGTTCGAAGAAACCTATTTAAAGAGAAAAGAATTCGATTCGGTGGTTGGATCGGTAAGTCGGCTCGCGGTAGCCTGGTACAAATATTGTATATCACCGAGGCTCTGGGGAGGGGGCGATACTGCAGCTTCAAGAGACACGGCTGTTCGAGGTCTCGAGGAATCGCGCGAAATGATCAAGGATGATCCGCTTCAAACACAGAGAAGTTTTGCTTGATTGCACAACAGTCTCGGTGGGCCGAAGTAACCAGGGAATCGAAGTCGTGATACAGGATCAAGGTTGCTCAAAAAGCTGGGGCGTCGAAGAGTGAAGGAATGTATACGGTCAGAGTGTCGTGTGGACGAAAAGACGACCAAAAGAGTGAGAGAGAAAAAGGACTGTGGGTTGACGATGTTGTTTTAAAAGGAAGGGAGGGGTAAAAGAAGAAAAATGAGTGATACGATTTGTCGGCGGGTGGAAGAGAAAAGGAAAGGGAGCAAAGGAGGGGACGGTCAGAATGAGGGTATAACTTGGCCGGGCAAACAGCAAACGGGCGACGCAATGGACCGCTTGGGCAGGCTAGCTGGGGGGCTTGGGGGGTTTGGGGCGCTGGGGGTACCCGAAAGTAGCCTGACAGGACGAGGAACAATGGCAGACAAGCGAGTTGGATGAGATGAGCGGAGATCAGGTGGCTGCAGTTATTTTATTTTATTTTTCTATTCAACGCTAATTCCGTTGTCTGCAGGTATTTCGAAATATTATTGTCCCTTGTTCTCCCCGTTCCCAGGTGCCGACTCCTCCCTCAGGTTAAGGGCAGCCACCGGGTTTCTCCCAAAACATTCGTGGCGCTCGTTTGCCTCGTCGTGTCAAAATTATGAGTTGTACAATATGCTGTATAATATAATCCCGCGAAAAACAAAAACCAGTCTTAATTTATTTCACCGCTCCCTAACCCCTTATCCAGTCTCTACTCCGGCCGCTGTTGATCACTCCCTCATCGCCG
Organism: Cordyceps tenuipes; assembly: GCA_025583755.1. Classification (NCBI taxonomy): domain Eukaryota; kingdom Fungi; phylum Ascomycota; class Sordariomycetes; order Hypocreales; family Cordycipitaceae; genus Cordyceps; species Cordyceps tenuipes. The sequence continues at coordinate 51,337 of JANZYN010000152.1, forward strand.
CCCACTTATTCGCTGGGGACCACCGCTGCCAAGTACGACGGCCAGCTCATAATAATATAATATTACCCAGGGTTCCAAGGGGTACCGGCTAGCAGACCATTGTCTCTTTGCCAACGCCACTGGCATTCTTACCAGCGGTCACTGGCACCCAGCGCATCCTCGCGGGTTTCACGGCAGCGAGGGGGGCGGTGGGTGGGCGAGAGAGAATGCCGCACAACCTACCTACCTACCTACGTCGGTGTACAGGCTCATATCTCGAGCCTGTGCGCACCACCACCAGCCCAGGCAGTTGACAATGATCGGCATGGGAAGTCAATAGGGCGAAACGCTTGCCCACCACCTCTTGTTGCATCAGAGTCGATTGGCAAGCATCGCGTGGCAGGTCTTATTACTCCTGCAGGCGGTACCTGCCCAAGTCATGTAATAACGGAAGAGGTGCGGATAACAAAGTTCCAATGTTTGGGTTCGGTGGGCCAAGAGAAAAACTCTCTGCGCTTATCAAAAAACTCCAGTGCCTGCAGGAACAAAGAACGCCCTGGATCGGCCAATGCCACTATCGACTTGCCGGTCATCGGGCCGGCATTGACTGAGGTCGGGAATTTGGGCCGAGGTATTGAAGGGCTGTTGGGCGTGTGGCATGTACGGATACAAGGCATTTGGAACACATTATTTGAGTTGGGCTGGAAGCAATGCTAGACCGACATTGAAAGGCCCGGACCTACTCGCACATTAGGACGACTGCGTGAGGCTCACAACGACCTACTAATAATGTAGATTGACGAATCACTTGTTAGAACGCTGCAAGACGAGCTAATAAGCGTACTGTATTTACTAGAGCGATTATTTTCTCCCTTGTTCCCGGGTCCCCGCACTACCAGCGCTGGTCAACCCAAAACGGGCAAGTCGCCAAGCCCTATTCTGCGAGGACGGGCAAAATGGAAATGAACGAATGACGACAGACTTGTGATTTAATTCCCCGTAGCATTTGAGCAATGCCTGTCCTTGCGAGCGGCCTGTTATTATTGATATGGGCGCATCTGATCAGAAAATTCATGCGGCACCAACAAGTACCTCCTGTTCCTGGAGTGGATCCGCCGCCGCCCGTACCTTGCAGGGACATGAAACACTTACTGCCCAGGGGCCCACTGCGAATCAGCCAATCACCGTCAGTACTCTGCTCGAACGGGCGCTCCTCCTCTTCTGGCCCCACATTGCGCCTTACCCCTGGCATTGACTAGGATTTCATCAAGGGTGGCTGATCATCATCTTCATCCCCCCCCCCCCTTTTCCCTTTTCCCTTTCCCCTTCCTTCTCCCTTAAAACACAGCGCTACGTCATGCCGATGGTCTTTGCTCTGCATCCTGCATCTTCGGACCTGGTTTTCACCTGAACAAACGATGCAATGCAGGCTGTTTCCCCGGCTTCTCCTGTTGCCCCGTCTGTGCTGTTCACTTCTTTTTGTCCCAAAATGGGCCCGCCGTGCCAAGACCATCAGCTACTATACCAAACATAACATTGGGTACGGACGAGATGGGACGGAAATCGGGCACGAGATTCCTGTCATACTCAGTACTACTAATAAATCCATGCACTGTATCCGTACAGTTCACAGTTCACTCTATTCCGATCCAAGCTGCGAATCACAATAGCCAACTACTGGTAGAAGCTAGAAGCTCTCCCATGTAATACCTCCCCCGTAAAAAAAATACGATCTAATAAACAGAATCCATTTTCACGAGCTCCTCCCCCATCTCCGTCCACCTAGGAAATGAGACATCTACACAGGCACCCCATTATTTGTTCATCACCGTCTTGTATCGTATCGTAATCCTTTATTGTTCCCTCATTGCCACGCGTCTCTTTAATGACGAGAGGGGTGGCGAGCAACCGAGCAACCGAGCAACCGAGCAGCCCTCACGACTTATCAAGACAAAAAGGGGCAGCAGAAACACTGTTACCATCGACTCCTCTTTCATTTCCATCGCGTCTTGCACGTCCCAGTTTTCGCCACCCAATCAAGTCAGTGTCAGTATACTTACTACTACGTAGAAATTGTAACTGCTATGTAAATGTATACTAAAATACCAAAAGCGCGTCACATCATTTCGTTGATAAAATAATAGCCTATCAACTCCAATCCCCATCATGCTATCTATCCATACCTGTTCTTTTTTGTCATTGTGCTTTGCCGTACATATAATGTCACATTAACTAGTTGGCTGCTCCCAGGACCCTGCAAGTGCATAGCTAATATAATAATCTCGGTCCCGTCGCTCACCCGGGCTGCTCCAGTAACTACAGTTTATTATTGGATAATAATGTCTTCTTGGCGAGACAGGGGGTACGTACTTCTTTTTTATTCTTCACATGCTTAGCTGTGAGTGCGATTTGACATCCGCGTCACGATAGCCTCACTTCTACTTCATTCGTACCAGAAGCCCCAGAAAACGGCGCCACCTATTACTCCCACCGAAAAGTTGCCGAGTAAATATAATCTCTAAAAGCTGCTGCCAAGATCCCCTGACTCATTCAGTATAGTACTCATTTCATCGTGGCAATCGTTGGATTGTGTTTCGGTTGTCTGGTATAGGGTAGCTCTCCCTTACACGTAGCGTCCGCCCTCACCAATCTGTAACCATAAGGCACGCTGAAGCTCTCGTAGAAGATGTGCTAACTATCCCCTTGTCTATCGTATAATAACCATGCATAAGAAAATCCCTATGCCATCTGCCGAGATCTCTCGCTTCGCTTTACCCCGGGATCTGCGACCTCTGGTGTTTGATGCGCCTTGCGCCACAACAAAAGCAAAAACTACACTTAGTATTAGCCCTGAACACGTCCACCAACAGGAAACCAGCTCGAACTGTATTCTGATCTAATATATCCTCTTATATGGTCATAGATCTTTATATAATCACATATATTCAATCTGTAATCCTCCCTCGGCGGTCCTGCTGACAAAAGCGGCTCTCTCACGCAATTGTTTCAGCCAAGCATTTCACTGATGACGCCCAGCATTGCGATGTATTCGCCAAACTACACCACAAGTTAGCACAAAGCACGCCATATGGATGAGGTATCCATAAATCCTCACAGTTGTACAGTAGAATCCTGTAATCGTCGCCCCCGGCGGAATTTGCACCATCACCGGCGTCACAATGTTTCGACGCTCGCGCGCACGCCGAAAGTGATGAGACCGTCCACGATTCGTAAAGACCTAACAAAACAGTTAGCAACTTCCGAAGCTTTGCGTGCAGATTCAGAAACTTGCCTTGAAAGAATCCAACAGGGTTCTGGGAGGGTTGTTCTCCACGCTGCGGTCGCTGTCGTGGCTGTACTCGCTCTCTTGGCCGTCGCTAATAAAGACTTGGTTGTCATCGACAGCCACACCATGTTCGTGCTCGAGGTACAACTCCACGCCGATAATGCGCTCGCCCCCCGGGCCGTCAATGTAGAAGTGCTGCATAGTAGCATAGTCGGACTCTGGAAACATGCCTAGATCTTGGCAGGTGTCGATGTAGTCGACATGACCCGGCGCAAATTCAAACTCGATCCCGGACGGCCCCAGCAGCATGTACGCGTGAATGCCGGTTAGGTAGGGGAGGCTCTGCCCCCTCGTGCCGCCAAACACGCTTCGATGGATCGGATCAAACCAATCACTGTAAGCATTGTAGCCAGGAGCGGTGGTGTACTCGACGCCGAAATTGCAGATGGAAACGGTAGTATCGTTGAGCTGCAGCGAGCTGTCTGGGATACTGTTCGCCCACAGACCACCGTTGCGTAGCCACATAGGCGGCCAATCCATGGCCAAGGCACCTAAGCTGACGATTCTGCAGCCCTGTACTCTAGTTAGCAATGCAAGAAAGACGAAAGCAGAAAAGAGACGACTTACATCAACTGTGGCCGTTATCACCGAAAGCCTTCCGGAAGATACCAGCCTGCTAGTGTGTGCGGTGTCGACAAGGGATCCAATCCAAGGTGAGTCGCTGCCATCACCAAAGACACAACGAACGGCCTTGATACCTTTATCAGTCAGAGCCAGACAAAAGCCCGCCAAATGCCCTCCAGGGACGGAAACGGAAACCGGTTGATCCATGTATCCAAGCTCCACGACCCTTCCACAAATCCCAACCACCTGCAGGCCCGCCAAGTATTGAGCATCTCCGATCCAGCTGAAATAGAAGGACACGCGTTCAATCAAAGGCGGGAGCACCACTGGCCAGCTGGCGCGGAGAGAAACGCAGCCGCTAACAAAGTCCATGTACGGATGCTTCGGGTTCCATCTCTGCACCCGGGCCGCCACGATGCGCCACGTGCCCGGCCTCAGCGTATCGACTCTCGCCAGGCCGACCGCCACCCGGGGCGTCATCAGCATCTTGGCGTTGAGGGCCAGCAGCCAGATGCGCTCCCTGTTGTGCATGGCCGACGAGCGGAAGGCAGGGCTCGTGAGACGCCACAGCCGTCGCCAGTCCGTCCCGGACCGGCTCCAGGCGCGCGCCTCGAACAGCCACCCACGGTCGCTCCAGGGCCCCGCGAAGCGCGTCACCCAAAACGCCTGCTGGTGGAACATGGGGGCGAAGGACGGCGACGCGAGCCGCAGGCTGAGGTAGTCGCGCGTCGGGAGCCGTGCCGCGATATTGGCGCGTAGCTCCACCGCCAGCAACGCGAAGGGGTCTCGCTTGGGACGCGGACGCGTCGCCCAGGCAGCTTCAGCCATGATGGCGTCTGGCATCATCTGCAGCCGACGCGGCGGCGGCGGCAGTGGCAGGTTCTCACCGGGCCAGATGACACAGCGGCGGCTGGTGAGGCGGATCCTCTCGAGATCGAGAAGCTCAAACGGGTCCAGCTTGCTGATGCGCGTGATGCAAAGCGAGTGGTGGATCGCGTTTGGCTCGCCGACGTTGATGCAGCGGTCGTCGTCAGGATGCTCGACATCAAGACCGCCGTAGTGATGGCCCCAGTCGGGCGAGAACTCGCAGTCCCGAATAGGAAATGACTTGCAGAGATCGAGCAGCCGTTCCAGAGGCACCGGCGCGGGAGCCATGATGGTCTCTAGCAGCGACCAACAGGCTTCATGGAAGGGAACTCCCCAGCGCTCGTTCCTCGGTCGCTGACGCAACACACCGATGCGATGGATCTCGGGCTCGTCGTAGTCCTCATCATCCCAACGAGCATTGTATTCTGGAGGCACGACCCAACGGTCAAAGGAGCCGTCCCTATAATAACCAACACCGGTTATGAAAACCTTGTTGCGGTACGTACACACTGTTTACCATGTTAGAGCTGCGTGTAAGGGGTGTCGTCTTTTTCTGGAAACTTACAGATACGAAACTGATTCAGCCAAGTTGGGGCATTTCTAATCTGCCCATCAAAGATCATCCGCCCGCAAAGCAGGCAGGGAGCAATATAGACGATGCTGCTCATTTTCACAACTTGTGAAGGTTGTGAAGAGTTGTGAAGAGTTGTGAAAGATGTTGTGATTTCATGAGTTCTTCGAAGAGAATAACAAGGAATAAATACTGTGTATATTGAATGCACCCGTGTGCGACGAGCGACTGCTGTCGCACAATGACTCTGCTGAACCTTGAATCATCGAGATGCAGCCATAGCTTACCTATATAGGTACCGCATCTACATGCCGCTCAAGGACAAACGGTTTGCTCTATCAAGAAACGTACTGACCATGGCATCCGAAGCATCTTTGAATGTGGCAGCTATCCTCAGCTTGGCGGCGAGCCGACGGCCCGGGCCCTGCACCGCCTGTCAGATCATGGGAACGCCGCTGTACGGCAGCTTCAACAAGGTTCTCGTTGTGAGATTTGACGATGGTCTCAAATGGATATTTCGCACGCCAAGACGCGACAAGGACGGGCAGAACCTGCCAGCCCGGTTGTCAAAGGAACTGATAGGCAGCGAAGTGGCGACCCTCAACTTTCTCGCTCGCCATAGCACTGTACCAGTTCCTCGAGTACTCGCCTACAGGTGCGTCAAGGCAGAAATGTCACCATGGCTTTGAATAGGTAACTAACCGAATGGTAGCACTACCGACTCAAATTCCGTGGGCGTTCCGTATATCCTGATGACTTGTGCGCTCGGACAGTCCTTTTCAGCATTTATGCGCCGTATGCAAAATGCCAGCTCCCGAGGCAGGTTGGCTGCAACAACAAAGGTCATGAGACAGCTTGGTGAGATTTCCTTTGAGATGTCGAAGCTGCGATTCGACAAGATTGGCTCGATCCAGGAACACGACGATCGCATTAGACTTGGAGAGATGCACGCGCCAGCGTTCATCTTTCAAGACCGGCATAGTATTATCATGGATCGCGGCCCCTTCTCGACGGAGCAGGAATACTATAAAGCCTTGAGCAAGGCGTTTTTCGGACATGTCCATGGCCTCTCCATGAGCCATCACTTTTTCTGGGGACCCTTCCCCGAGTCGCCGGCTTACCCAGATCCAGAGAGTTACCGGATCATCTTGGATCGCTGGAACGACTTCGTCACAGTGGATGATAAGATTGAGAGCAGCGAAAATCGCGTCCAGTACCACACCGCTGGCACGCTGGTGGAGGACATTATTCCCCAAATCTGCGCATCGCAAGCAGGCATGGGGTTTCCGCTTGGCCACGCTGATCTCAGCAGCAGCAACATCTTTGTAGACGAATATTGCAACATCACTTGCATCATCGACTGGGAGTTTGCTTCAACTGTGCCGTTGGGGCAGTTGCTCATCGCACCCGGGTTGCCGAACCAGCGACGGCTGCCCTCGGCCGCAGAGCTTGTGGCTTTCCGAACTGGCTTTGAAGCTGCGGCTGGAAATACCATTGTCGAGCCCCGGATCCCGTGGATCTTGACCGACGTGCTGTGGCATTATATGCGATGGGTCAACCTCGACACGGGCGACGATTACCGCCACTTTGAGGCCCTGTTCGCCATGCACCCCGAGTTCGCCGCCCGAGACCCTCTGTTGGTCATTGATGAGCTGCAAGGTAGCGCTGATATCCAAGAGGCGAGGCGGTATCTGAAGGCGAGGGAGCGTGAGCCGGACGAGATCAAGCGTGATGAGGCCTGGTACTTTGGGGTGACAGACGAGGGCCCAAGGCAGCGCCGTATTGCAGAAATCCTGACGCGAAAATTTTGGTTGAGACGCCAGATTCTTGGGCCGATGTTTTGGATGGAAACTTTACGGGAGGAATTTCTAGACAACCCCTGAAGCGCCTTCAGGCCGGGTCCAATTCCGATTCGCGGATGACAAATCCTACATTTCAGACCATCCGGCACAGGGAGTAGGAAGGATGTGTGACAATTTGGAGATGATTGCTCGCTTTCGATCATGTAACAATTTGATTCTTTTGTTCAATCAATGCAAACAACACCATATTCCTTCCCAAAGCGTCAGGTGATTGCGCCACAGTGCATGGACGTTACGTGAGGCGCAGACGAATTATCTTCGGTAGTGTGGCGCAGGCACCTACCTGGTGGAACCAATGACAACCCTTCGAAACTCCTGGCAACATTCGAGAAAGGACAGCATACCTTGTCATGCTCGCGTGCCAGTCTCTACGACTGTCCAACGCAATACCCCGATAGACGAAGAGCCCGTTCGATATGGATGACCTCTCTGGTCTCGATTGGTCTAAGCCCAGCGGTGGGCAACCGCCAAAAGCTGCACCCATGTCCAGTAACATGGCGTACCCATCTCTGCGACCAAGCCCCTCGCCTTTCACGTCAGGGCGTAACACACCCGCGTCTACGCAGGGTACTGGGAGCAGCCCATTCGCGAATCCTCCGCAACCGCAGCCCCAACAACAAGCCAAGGCCGCGCAGGACAGCTTCAGCAACTTGGCGCGCTTCGGCCCCGCCAAGACGTCTCAGAACCTGAGTCTCGCCGAGCGTCAGGCCCAGCTCGAGGCCGAGAAGCGCAAGAAGGAGGAAGAGAAGCGTAAGCTGATCGAGGCGCAGTTTGGCAGCGGGCAGCAATGGGATGTGCTCGGGTCGCGCGGCCAGGCTCCGAGTCCGGCGCTGCAGCCGCCTCCCCTCGCGGCACAGAGCTCCAGCCACGATGACGACGACCTTTTTGCCGCGTTCAACAAGGATACCAAGGTCGACAACGCCAGTTACTTCCCGCCGCCGGAGAAGAAAGCCTCTACGATAACGGAAAAGAGACCCCTTGATCTCTCGAATCCGAATGCATGGAGTGCGTCGGGCTCGGACCTTGCGGCTTTTCCGGTCAACGACGACGATCCGTTCGGCCTGAGCGAATTTAGATCGAACGGTGCTTGTGCGGCGGCGGCGGCATCGCAAACGAGGACACAGGTAGACGACGATGATTTTCTGGGCGACCTCGGCCGACCGGTGGAGGAGGTGCGCGCCAAACAACAAGTTGTCCCGCAAAGTGGCGAGCCCGGAAAGCCAATTGAGGATGAGGACTCAAGCTCTTCCGATGACGATGAACCATCGCGGAGACCACAGCACGATGGCCGCCGGCCAAATAATGGCGGTGATGCCGAGTTTGACGGTGCCGTGGCTCAGCTTGTGGACTACGGCTTCGCGCCAGAAGATGCGCGCCGCGCCCTGGTTGAGAGCGGTGCTGGTACAAACGTCCAGCAAGCGGCCAACTGGCTGCTCGATGAGGCACACCGAAAATCCAAAGCGAAGGCGCAGGGACGACCCTCATCAAACAACTCGAACCGATCAGAACGCCGCGAGCAGCCGGCGCAGGGACGCAGCGAACCCGATTTTGCCAAGTCAGCGGCTGCGGTTGGGAGCAGTCTGTTCAAGACGGCAAACTCGCTGTGGAAGACGGGGCAGAAGAAGATGCAGCAGGCCGTCGCAGACTTCCAGCAAGAGGGTGGTGGTGATCCCAGCCAGCCCAAGTGGATGCGCGATGCCCAGGCAAGCCAGGCTCGCGGCTCAACGAGAAAGGAAGCCAACGCGACCGATGAGGCGATGATGCTGGAGTCTGGTGGGCGGCCGAGACCAGCCAAAGACAAGGCGTCTCGAATGACGCCGGATGCTACAAGAAGCTCCTCGCCCGCGACTTCGTCTGCCAACCAGAGTCGTAGTGGCTCAGTGCCAAGGTGGCAACAACAACAAGCTGCGCCTCCTCTGGTGCCGAATGCGCGATCAAGATTTGACCGATTTGCGGACGATGATGACACGTTCGCTATTAGCTCGAGTAGAAGACGCAAGCCTGCGTCTCCTGCGTCTCCTGCTGCTGAACCGGCCAAGAGGCAACCTGAACCAGATCTACTATTTGGTTCCGAAGCACCAAGGCAACCGAGGCGACCGAGCCATCCTACGCCGCCGCCTCAGAGTGCGCCGCCGACGAAGAAACCCCAACCCAACCCCACGCCTGTGCGTAAATCAACACCAATACCTACCCGCCAAATACCTCCCATTACGCCCTCAGCGATACAAACCTGTACAAAGCATCGCCTCGAGGGAACGGCGCATTTCAAGCGCGGGGGCTTTGCACAGGCGCATTTATCTTACTCATCTTCTCTCGCCGCCGTGCCGTCGACGCATCCTCTCGCAATCATTCTCCTCACCAACCGAGCGTTGACGGCCCTGAAAACGGGCGAGCCCAAGCAGGCAGTGATGGATGCAGACAACGCCATCAGCATCATAGGGCCAGGAAATGGCCAGGGTGAGACAGTATCAGTGACTGGAGATGATGGCCAGGAAGAGAACCGGGACATGCGCGACCTGTACGGCAAGGCGCTCAGTCGCAAGGCCGAAGCCCTGGAGCAGATGGAGAAGTGGGGAGACGCCCTCACGGTGTGGAAGCTGGCAGTCGAAGCCGGTCTCGGCGGCGCCACGGCTGCAAAGGGCCGCCAGCGATGCCAAGCGGCGTTGACGCCCAAGCCGAAGGCGGCGCCCCCCAAACCTGCCGCCGCTCCGAAACCTCGCCCTGCCGCGTCAGCGGCGGCTAGTCTACAGCCGCCGAGGGACTCGGCGGCGGTGACGCGGCTCCGCGCGGCCAACGAGGCGGCAGCCAAGGAGGACGACGAGAAGTTTGCGCTGTCGGAGCAGGTGGACGCCAAGATTGCGGCGTGGCGGGACGGCAAGCGCGACAACCTCCGCGGCTTGATTGCGAGCCTGGACCAGGTGCTCTGGGAGGACAGCGGGTGGAAGAAGGTGGGCATGCACGAGCTCGTCATGGCGAACAAGGTCAAGATTTCGTACATGAAGGCAATTGCCAAGACGCATCCGGACAAGGTGAGGATTGACTGGTGGTCGTGGAGGCCAGTGTTGTTGTCGAGTATACTAATTTGCTGATTTAGATTGCGCAAGATGCCTCGACAGAGGTGCGGTTGATCGCGGGATCGGTGTTTAGCACACTCAATGAGGCGTGGGACAAGTTCAAGGCGGAGAATGGACTATGAGACATGAAAGCATCATTTACAGGGGCAAGTTTACATTAGACAAGGGAGAGCATGAGCGGTATGATGAGGAAGAGTTGTAATTATGCCAGGCTTGGAATACATAGAAAGATAACAAAGACGAGATATGGACATCGTGGCAGCCGCCACCTATTCTGCCAGTTTGACAGGCGTTGCTGCCGTGTGTTGCATTGGGCGTGGCAGAGCGCCAACATCGCGACGTAGAGACATGGTCTGCAACAGGCAGCCATGGGACTGGGAGGGATAATACAATAGTCTATTTAAGTAGAGGGGTATGTAGAGGGGTATTTCGTCGGCGTCGTGGGGGAGGTGTAAAAGCAACATCGTAGATCTGCCGAGGGCGCTACAGGCCCAGGCTCCGGCGGACGCCCTCGCGAACGACGTTTTCGTACTCGGCCCTGCGCTCCCTCCACATCTTGGCCGCCTCGACGTTCGCCGGGCTCTCGTCGTTGGGCTCCGCGAGCATGCTCATGACCGAGATGAGGATCTTCTCCACCGACTGGATCGGGGACCAGCGCTCGGAGGCGTGCTCGTAGTGGTTGGGGTCGTCGCCGGGCGGGTGCAGGATGGAGATGCAGACGAGGCCGCTCGAGTAGACTGCGATGAAGTATCAGCACGATGCCACAAAAGAGAGAGTGTGAGAGAGAGATGAGACGCACCGTTGGGGTGCCAGAGGTCGCAGAGGAAGCGCATGGTCGGGGGCGCGAGCGGGTAGTCCTTGGGGAACTTGAGCTCGGCGGGGAAGACGCCGCCCTCAAAGGGGGTGCCCTCGGGGCCTTGGATGAGGCACTCCCAGCGCAGGATGTCGTCCTCGGAGACGGGGCCGGCGGTGATGCCGTCGGGTGGGTTGTTGGTGAGCGCGCGGTACTCTTGAAGGAGGCGGCGGTGGGCGGTGGTCTGCGCCATGGAGGACGGTTTGGATTTTTTTGTGGGAGGGAGAGGGGGGTTTTGGATGCAATTCAAGGGTGAAGTAATGGCGGAAGTGGAATTTCAATGGGGGTTTGTGATGATGGTTTGAAATGACCGGCTTTTGGGGGGGGGGTTTCGGAATGGTAGCGGTTCGGCTTAGGTTTCTAGGCGCGACTCCCCCACCTTCTGTCAAGCAGAAAGACGGGTCACGAGACACGAGAGGGGGAGGAAACCCCGTAAATTAGCTATAGAACCCACCTAATTCCTAGGCGGCACCCCCTAAGGGTGTCCTAGACTTTCGGCCTTAGAGTCAGCTCCTTTTTAGTTTAATTAATCATCTTTCTATAAGGAATAACTACTACACGTAATAGTTATAAGCCCGTTAAGCATCTAGCTAGCTCGATTAGAACGTTTAATCGCTCTAGAAGTTATCTTCTACTATTCTAGTAAAGTAAAGTTCCTTATTAATTAGTTTAACTAAAAAACTAATAATCTACTTAAAAATAACTTACTAATAGTTATTATAACTTTAGTACTAATTAAATTCGTATATAGGCTTAATAGCCTATCTAATTAGCCTCTCTAGGATTAAGAGCTTAAACGACTAACTAACCTTAATTCCCTCTAGCTATATATTAACCTAATAACTAACTAAACCCTTAAGTAACCTACTTTTCTAATCCTACCTTCTCTTAAAGAGGCTATTATAGTCTATAAAGATATAGATAAGAATAAACTAGTACTCTTAACTTAAGAACCTATCCTTAAGTTAACCACTTCTATTATAAGAAGAGGAAGAGCTATAGCCACTATATCTTCCTTAGCTAAAAGAACTATACTACCTACCTCCTCCTCTTAAACTAACTAATAGAAGGAAAACACCCTTAACCTTTTAAAACTTTAATAATAACGATTTAATAATTAACTTAGTCTATTTAACTATTAAAACGAATAATATAAAACCTAAAAGAATACTCTTAACCTTCTATAGGCTATAGTTAAGTTGTCTTTATATAAGGACTATCTACTATACGTCTTAGAATTTACTAGGCTCTAAGAATAGTACTATAAGCTTAAGAGACGAGTTAAGCCCTTTAATAGAGAGATTAATTAGGCCCTTATTAAAGAAATAAACACTCTTTTCTCTACCTAGACCTTTAAGAATATAAGCCTTAATAAGTAGGCCTAAAAGGTCGAATTAACCCTTTAGAAGTACTATAATTTCTATATCTAGTGATTCGTTAATACGGCTTAGACGATAGACGAGGTCCTAATGGTTATTAAGACCTATCTACCTACCTTTATAGCTATTATAAGGTTAGAAGTATTAAAAGGAGAAGTTTAAGACGTAGAACATCTTCTTAATTAACTCTATAGCAATAATCCTAACCTACTAGTTATAAGAGTAGCTATAGCTACTAACTTTTAGCTTAGCTAATAGAGTTACTAACTAAAAGCCCTAGTAACTGTCTCTAAGCTATTAAAGACGGCTATAAGGCTAAAAAGAGACTATCCTTACTATAACTTCTATTAGAGGAACTATATTATTAAGGACCCTTTAGCTTATTAGAAATCATACTTCTTCTACCTACTAGAAACCTACCTAACCACTCTAATAGTATTATTAAGATAGAAAGGCCCTTAAGAAAGAGCTTAATAAACAATCACTAAAGCCTTAAAGGAGGTTTAGGACGAGATTATAAAGGTATAGGCCGACACTAGGGGCTCCTTAAAAGGACCTATTAAAGAAGGAAAGAAAACAACCTTTATAGCAGCTATAAGGATCACTTAGTAACCTTAACCTATAGCTAATACGTCTCTAAAAGACTTTATCCTCTAGGACTCTAGTGCTTAAGACTATATCTTTAACGATTAGTCTTAGTTTAAAGATCTAGATAAAATAGACCGCTAGGAGGTTACTACCTTCCTTAACTAACGTAAAATAGTGTAATAGTAGCTTATCTCTAAGGTAAAGTAGAATCTATTTCTTAGATAGTAAGTTAGGTTAAATATATAAGAGTATAATAAGTAGTATTATAAGTTACGTTAAAAGGTTACTCCTAATAGTAGAACTATTATTTAGATTAATTAGTAGAGATCTAGTCTAGCTATCTACTAGAAATCCCTTTCCCTATATACCTATCCTATCCTCTACTATAACGTCTAGATTACTAGGCTTATACTATAATCCCTATAATCCTAGATTAATACTAGATTACTATAATCCCTAGTAATCTAGTTATATAACCCTTCCTTTATTCCTATACCTTTATAAGCGCCCTATAGTTACTTATTAAGCCGCCCTATTCTTTATCTATAGTATATTAGTATATTTATAATATTATTCTCTCTTTTTATTAGTCTTATCCCTAAGACCTATAGTTAAGTCTTATAAGTTTTTTTCTTTTTCCTATATTATCTTCTACTATTATACCTAACTAAGTGTCTAAGCCTTATTCTATTAAAGCTAAATAGCGTTTTAAACTTACTACTATTATTAAAGAATTTAGTATTATTATTATACCTTACTCCTTTTATTACTTAAGGAAGCTCTCTTATAAGATAATAGAGAGTGTTTCTTACTATAAAGAGTGTATCTATTAGGGTCGCTTATATAATAGTTTAAGTGTACCTATATTATCTCTTAATAAAATAATCTTTAAGTCTTAATATTTATACTAAAAGGAGGAAGAGGCTACTACCTTATTATAACGTCTCTAATAAAAGTCCTCTAAGGCCTTTACTAAACTAGACTATCTATATAAATAATATAAGTCTCTTATAACTTATAGTTCTATAATAGTTAGCTATAGTCTCTAGTCGCTTAATAAGCTAGACGAGTTAGAGTAGGCTCTATTAGAAGCTACTATCTAAGTATAGTCCCTAGGCTATATTAATGTAATTAACTAGAATATTATTTTACTAGATCCCCTTTTTTTATCTAAGGTGGATTTATTAGGGTAGACTACTAGTAACTAAACTACTAAAGTAGGTCTAAGTAGTTTATAAGGTTTATATAGGGTTCTTATATATTTTCTAAATAAGGGTATCTTTTCTATTTAATAAGATAATAATAATTTTTTTTATTCTTTATATTTTTAGTATTTCTTTAACTTTATACTTATTTATATTTTTAATAATAACGTTTATAATAAGTATTATATTATTTAGTACTTTTTTTAGTAATAATATATAAAATATAGGATATATTTTTATTCTTTTTAGTAATAATAGTTTATAGTTAACTTTTAATAGTTTTTATTTAATAAAGAATAGTCTAATTTTCTTTT